>JAEQML010082722.1:0-10716 GCA_016904865.1 Pissodes strobi | reverse complement strand
TTATATCGGGTGAACGAGATGGCCAACCAACAGGACCTCCACGTCCACCTAGCATTAAGGTGCGTTTGGCCAGATTAAAAGTAAGCGGTTGCCGATTCCATTTACATCAAGCATGGTATCGAAAGATCAAGTCAATCGGATTAAGTTCTGATTATGAATCAAAGACCGAAATAGGAATCTGGCTCAAAAACACTCTCGGGCTGACTTATTTGAATCCAAATGAAGTGGAGGACTGTTTCGCTTTCGATTTAATGTCGTACAAACTAGAACGTGAACTTTTGGATAAATTTTGTGACTATTTGTTAGAGACATATATCGTCGAAAACGCAACCTTTCCTCCTACTATGTGGGCGGAAAAAGGTGCCTCGGTTACAAGAACGACTAATTGTTGCGAATCGTTTCATGCAAAATTTAATTATTCCTTTTACGCAACACATCCCTCCATATATGTCTTCCTTGAAAAGTTAAAAGAATGTCAAATCGAAACGTATGTAAAAATACAAAGTTTTGATGTTAGTACCAATTTCAAAGACAAAAATGTTAAAGCTAAGTTAGCATCACTTGAAAATTTGGTCAGAAGATATAAATCAGGAGAAATAAATGGACTGCATTACGTAAAATGTACATCTTACTTATAATAACTATAATGTACATAACATGCGCCTTTTCAAAATTGTGTACTAAAATTGTACTTTGTATTTTTAATGTGTTCTATTATGTACTTATACAGGGTTATCCAACGAGGACTAGACAAGGCGATTTTTTGACTTTCTCTGTACTTTTATAAAAAAAAACTGAAACAGCCATCTTATGTAATTTTCTCCCGCGAATTCGGATATGTTCAGCAAAAAACAATTGAATATCAAATAAAAGTGCTAGGGGCCACTTTGATATTTTTTTAAATGGAACACCCTGTATATTACTACATTTTTGGACTCTCTAGAAAAATCTAAACACATCTAACCTATCTTTAACTGTTTACCAAATATTGACAGTTGAAAGTCGGGTATTTTGACACTTTGACAGGCTCTAAAATCTAAACCGCACAAGATCAAAGAAAACGGTTTACACATTCCTATCTTAAGTTTTCATAACTTTTAAACCTCCGGTTAAATTCAAAGTTACTATCATTCGATAGCTTATGAAAACCCAAGATAGGAATGTGCAAACCGTTTTCTTTGATCTCGTGCGGTTTAGATTTTAGAGCCTGTCAAAGTGTCAAAATGCCCGACTTTCAACTGTCAATATTTGGTAAACAGCTAAAGATAGGTATCGGATATTATACACAAAATGTGTTTAGATTTTTCTAGAGAGTCCAAAAATGTAGTAATATACAGGGTATTCCATTTAAAAAAATATCAAAGTGACCCCTAGCACTTTTATTTGATGTTCAATTGTTTTTTGCTGAACATATCCGAATTCGCGGGAGAAAATTACATAAGATGGCTATTTCAGTTTTTTTTTTATAAAAGTACAGGGAAAGTCAAAAAATCGCCTTGTCTAGTCCTCGTTGGATAACCCTGTACATATATGCTTATAGATGTTCGTTCGAAATAATAACCTAGTCAATGTAGAGTGCATTATTTATAAATTATTTCTATTATTTCATTTTATTTCTATTTATAATATACATAAAATGTCTTTTCAAAACTGCGTATCATATACAATATACATATATAGATCGATGTTGCTTTTGAATAATAAACAAGTCAAAGTAAAGTGCACCATTTGTTTTTCTTTTTGGTTCCGACATAAAAACCCGGCGACCAATTTACCTATAGGGATTAAATGAACCCTTAAATTCCGGCGACCAATTTACCTGTCGGATTAGTGGAGCAGGTAATCTTGGCGACGAGTTTACCACCGCTGAAAAATTTGATATAAACGTAGGTCGGAAAATGTGTAGTTTTCAAGATACCAACATTAAAAAAAAAACGGCTTTTCTAAAATATCTTAAATATCCTTTGCACGATTTTGTTCATATTTGGCGACGTTATGTATAGTGATGAGGGACTAATTTTGCTTTAACTAAATTAAAATTGTCAAGTCCAGTGGCGTCCGGGAGGCACCTTAACGAGTATTACTGAAAAAATATTGTATGCCACTGACTTTTTTGCAATTTTTATATTTTTTTATGATTAAGCCACTAAAAATATTTTTTTTTGTCTCTTGAGTTGTTTTCATATCTTACCTCGTTTTCGAAAGAATAACTAAAAATCATATTATTGCATGTCCCTGGACAACGAAAACATGCACTAGCGCTCAGAGAGAGGTTGGCCATACAAAAATACTAGAAAAAGTTCTAATAAACATTGGTTCACAAACGCTTAGTTTTTTAAATACAGGGTGTTAAAAAATCCTAAAAATCTAAAACTGTTTTAGAAATATTCGGTTGAAACTTTGGTAAAATTATGTTATGTATAGATGGTAATTTTTCACCCAACTAAATTACATTTTTTTTTCAGCAGAAGTGTACATTTAGATATGCCTATTTATATTATTGAAAAAAAAATATGTGACCTATAAACAACACTACCTCTTATTACTTTTTGATAAAGCAAGCCGCTTTGGAGAAAATTGACAAATCGTATTTTTATGGACATTTATTTTTTTGAACTCTTTAATAAACAATAAACTTATTTCTAAAAAAAAATTAACACTAAAGAAAATGATGAAAATGACCCCCAACAGATTCATTGCAGGCGTGTAGCCTACGGCGTAAGGATTTTCGCACTCTGTTACAAACATGGCGATTTTCTTTAATTCTTTGAAATCCTTCATTTATTCGTTGCATTAGTTCTTCTCTTGTATGAACAGAGGTTTTATACACAGTTTCCTTCAAATGCCCCCATAAATGAAAATCCAAAGGATTTATATCGGGTGAACGAGATGGCCAACCAACAGGACCTCCACGTCCAATCCAACGACCACCGTATGTTAAGATAAGCTCGAATATAAGCTGCAAAATGTGGCGGTGCCCCATCATGCTGAAACCACATACGGCATCTTACATGCAAGGGAATCAATTCCGGCAAATCGTTAACGATAAAATTTAAATAGGACTCATGGCTAAGCCTATTAGGTAAAACAACTGGCCCAATTATTTCATTATCAATAATGCCGGCCCATATGCTGGTGGAAAATTGGTATTGTGAATTGGCTACTCTCAATAAATTTGGATTCTCGTCAGCCCAAGTGTGTAAATTATGAAAATTTATTATACCTTTGCTGGTAAATGATGCTTTATCAGTAAATAGTACAATCTGTGAAAACTTTCTATCATGCCTTAGCTTCCTTAGAAACCATTGACAAAATTCTTTCCTGGGAACAAAATCCCTAGGTAACTCTTGAACTCTTGTAAAGTGGTAAGGCCTCAATTGTTGCTCCTGTAGAGTCCTTAACACAGAGGATGCCGATATATTTCCCAACTCATTTGCAACAATTCTTGTACTTGTAGTTGGGTCATTTTGAACACTATTCAAAATAGCTTCTTTAACTTGAACGGTACGCCGGTATCTTCTGTGTCCAGAATCAGATTTGGCTGGTTTTAGAGAACCGGTTTGCAATAAACGAAGAAGTAATTTTCAAACATGGACTTATGCGAATTCTTCTTTGAGGAAAATTTCGATGATAAATTCTTACTGCTTCGTGTGCATTTTGCTTCGCTTCACCATAAACTAAGAGCATGTCGGTCAATTCATGTGAAGAATAAATTGTAAAATTCATTTTTGTACAACCGAAAAAGTAACTTTAATAACAAAAATATCTTTAGTTACATGCAAGAATATCAAATTTATTTTTTTTTATGGCAGTGGCACACACACTAAAGGTGGATCCTATGGCGCTCGACGAACGGTGTGTGTGCGAAGATATTGATTGACATGGTTCTTGAATATTTGTAGGTTGTAATTAGTGGGAAACAGATGTCCTGGAAGTGAGTTCCACAGTGATGCAGTGCGCCAGACAAAGGAGTTCTGGTAAAGCGATGTTCTAGGTGTTTCTAGTTGTACGACGAACTGGTGCGCTCCTGCCGTCTGTCGGGACTGTCTGACAGGAGTTGCCAGGGACGGGATGATGCGGGCCAAATCCTGGGAACATCTGCCGTGAAAGTATCTGTAAAACAGAGACATATCGGCCACATGTCTGCGATGTTCCAGACTATCCAGATTCCGGGTCAACTGCGGATCCCCGACGAGACGCACAGCCCTCTTCTGAATGGAATCCAGCAGCTTTAGGGTATGCTTTGGTGCGGCACCCCAGATATGTGAGCAATATTCTAAGCACGGTCTTATTTGCGCTTTGTACAGCAAGAGCAACTGCTGCGGTGTATAGAGTTTTTTGTTGCGAAATAGCGCACCAAGCTTCTGGGAGGCTGATTTTACGATGTTAGCAACATGGTCATGCCATGACATATTGCTGTTGACCGAGACACCCAGCAGCCCGATTGACGAGGATGAAGGAATGGTCGATCCTGCCATAATGATGTCAGGGTCCGCTGTATTGACCCTCTTAGTAAACGTTGCTGCTTGGGTCTTTGCTGCATTGAACTGGACCAAATTTCGGTCGCCCCAAGTTTGAACTTTCTCCAGGTCTTGATTAATTGCTGTAATCTGCTCCTGTCTGCGGTGATGAGTCTCAGTCGCTGGTAAGGGTTTTTCTGATCTAAAGTGGGAGACAAGGGTACTGTCATCTGCAAAACTGTAAACAGGATTACTTGTTTCGATCAGCAGGTCATTATTATAGATGAGGAACAGAGTTGGTGAAAGTATTGCGCCCTGAGGCACGCCCGCGTTGATGGTGAATGTGTCCGAGATGTGTCCATCGACTGCAACGTGTAGGGATCGGTTCTTAAGGAAACTGGCCAGCCAGCTGCAGAGAGAGGCGGGCAGTCCCAAGGACGGCAGTTTGTTGAGCAGTCCAGTTATTTATCAATAGATCATTTTCCGTATCAAAATGTGCCCTATGCGACAAGACTTTTGCTCTGCGGTTTTCAGAGCATGGAGACTCGGCGAAGGAACGCACATGTGTTGTTTCTGTATAAATTAGTAAATGGGTACATACATTGTAACAGTCTGTTGAATTTGATATTATTTTCAATTCCCGGTAGAAACACAAGACAAATACAATTATTTCACGAAAGGTATCACAGGACAAACTACGGCTTAAACGCTTTTGCACACCGTTTAATGTATACATGTAATAGATTTTACTCCGACTGCGATGTGTTTCTTATTGGTTTAACCACGTTAAAGGCCATCTTAAAGTTAAAAGTCTAAAATCTAAGTAATTTGTTTTGTTTGATTTTAATGTTAGGTATATGTAATATGTAGGATTAGTATTTGTAAATTTTGTACCATTTAGAAATGTTTTTCTGTAGTGTACTGGCTGCATAAATAAATAAATAAATAAATCATTATCTGTCAATCTTTTATTTATTCCAAAGCCTACTTATTTCTTTCGCATAGATTGCAAAAAGGTACAAAATATGCGTTTTGTCAATTGTCGCGCAATAAGGTGGTTTTTATATTTTCTTTCAAAAACGTGGTAAGATACGAAAATAACTCAACTAAGGTTAAGCCAAGAAAATTTATTTCATTATTTTGTCCCAGTTTTGAAGTAAATTGCAATTTTTGATTTTCTCGAATATCTGTTTGGCTGCAATTTATAGTTATTTCGTATTTGAATTAATTTCACTGGATATAGTTTTATTATATACTAACTTACCAAACCATCTGATCTTATTAAACACGAAAAGCACTTATCGAAGATGCACACATATAAAGATTTTATAGGAGCACTAAAGGCTGATTTTCATATATAGGACTGTGCACCGACTGTGCGCCTACCGTGCATCTACCGTGTCCTTGTCACTGTAAATCAAATAATTATATGTTCAATATAAAACGCACTGCATCCCTTATTTACATTTTCACATATAGGACTGTGCTACGACCGTGTTGCGGTCGTCCAGTCCTATTGGGAAAAAAGAGAAGACGCGCGACGGCCGCAGCATGGTAGGCGCACAGTCCTATATATGAAAATCAGCCTTAAATTTACAGCGGAATAATATTTATTTTCAGTGCCAAAAGGATTTTTATCTACAAATCGACGACTGTTTGTCAAGTAATGACAGGGTATTGTTAGTTATAGCAAACCATAGCCCATAGCAGTCATTGTACAGGGTGTCCCATTTTCGATGATATTACGGTGTATCTCACTTACGAGTAAAGATAGAGAGTTGCGGTTTTCGCAATACTGTGCTACTTTTTTGTGAAAAGAATGATGGTATAAACAAAATTTTCATAGCCCGCTTCGTTTCTGAGATACAGAGCAAAAATGAAAATATTCTCCGTTATCCTTAAACATATCGCAAAGCTAAAAAGGTGCTCTTATACAGTTTTTTACGTAGAATCCAGTGGCGTGATCAGATTTTTGCTGTGAGCTGTCAATTTTTACTAAAAATCAAACTTATATTTTTTTTAATGGAACACCCTGTATATTTTTCTTTAGTTTGATTGAAAATTTTATAAGCTTTATAAAAATATATAACACATGATATGTGTTTTAAATAATAAGCCTAAAATTCATAATTTCACAAAATGTGTCTCTATACGACACTCTTGTATTTTTTTATTGGAACACCCTGTATATTTTTCTTTCGTTTGATTGGAAATTTCATAAGCTTTATAAATATATAATACATGATATGTATTTTAAATAATAAGCCTAAAATTCATAATTTCACCAAATGTGTCTATACGACACTCTTGATGAGTAGGTATAGTATAAGTATTGTCTTTTAAACAACGGTATAAGTATTAGTAGGCAGAGATTATTAGAACAATGGAATGGTCATTTCTTATTGGCAAGACCTGTCAGTGGCAAAATTTATATGTTCTGTGTAATATTGTATTTTTACGATGGCTGAAAATGAAAATTGTGAATATTTTGAAAAATGTGACATGTTAGTCTCCTTTATAATAGAGCAATGAAAACTTCCGTAAAGCTTCTCAGCTATATTTTAATAAGTTTGTTTGAATATTTATTTACCTTTTGGCTTATTTGGGTTTATTTTTTTTAAGTATCATTTTAATTTATAGATATCCCGAAGGAAGACAACCTGGTCATTTAATGTTTTCCGGAATAAAGAAAAAATTGGTAGAACAAAGAACGTTGCCTCCGTCCTTACCGCAATTTTCCTTATTATACGATTTGGTAAGGGCCGGATAAACGTTCCATGCTCTCTTTATTCCGGAAAACATTAAATGATCAGGTTGTTAACAGCTCATAGCAAAAATCTGACAACGCCACTGGATGCTACGTAAAAAAGTGTATAAGAGCAAGTTTTTAGCTTTGCGATATGTTAAAGGATAACGGAGATGCGAGGGGGGTCCCAAAATGCATTATTTTCAATTTCGCCCTGTATCTCAGAAACGAAGCGTGCTATGAAAAAATTGTTTATACCCTCGTTCTTTTCACAAAAAAGTAGCAAAGTATCGCGAAAACCGCAACTCTCTATCTTTACTCGTAAGTGAGATACCTCGTAATATCATGGAAAATGGGACACCCTGTACACTAAAAGTGTATAATTTTTGTAAGGAAAATGGTATAACCACAGCTTACCGTACGGTAAGCTGTGGTATAACCATAGTCACCCTACCACCACACACATCGCACAGGCTACCGTTACGCGATGTTTGCTTTCATAGGCCTTTAAAAACAGCTTACAATCGTGAATGCCACTATTTTCGTAAGCCCAGAAATGATCAAAAAATTGCCGAGTTTACAACAAAGCGGTTACAAATAAGAAGGGTGTAAAACGATTTGATGTACCGGGAATTTTTCCAGTGAATTGGGATGTTGTGAACGGGGAAGAATTCATTATATTGAAGAAAACAAAAAAGAGAGAGAGTAATCTGAAGAAAAAAAAAATCTCAATAAAGCGAAGAGTGACAAAGCGGTAAGCGAGGAAATTGGAGATGAAGCAAGAAATGGAAAGAAAGTTGCAAAAGATCACGTATGGATCTAGAAGAGATCTGAATGAAGCGGGTTCTTCGGGACTCTCGGGTATATCAAGCCGATGATCGGAAAAAAAGTCGATAGCGATCGCGCATCCGAAACTAATGCATCTTACCATACGGACGAAGACTCTGATAATGACGAGGATGAAAGGGTGGGTGCTAACGTGTAATATCAAGACCTTCAACCTATTCCTCGCTACTTAAAATAAATGGGAGTTAAAACGAAGAATACACATTCTCAAGTTTTTACCATAACATCTAATTAAATAGAACTAGAAGAAGAAAAGGCAGATCATTATATTGTATGCACAGAATTTGTTAAGGACGAAGAGTGGTAGGTAAATTGCATTTGTGGAGGATGGTCACATGCGGAATGTGCAGGTGTTGAAATTAATGAAATTTTCATTTGCCATTACCCGATGTCTTGATCGGAACTATCCAACCATTTGTATTTATATTATTTCTTGTAATAAAAGCATTCGTTTGTATAATTTTTGCTTTTTTAATATTTCCACTTTTCGCTCTCAATATTTTATCACAATGTAACACATTTTACATTAGTGCATGCTCCAATAGGTTACTCGTTTGCAAAATCTGCAGACCGCAATCTGTTTTGTGATTTGTGTATCTGAGACCTTTGTCTGTATAAAAAAGCATGTTGCCACGCGTGCGCATGGTGCGATTGCCGTTTCGCCTCCCCACTATTTTACCTCCGGCATAAACTAGAAAAGTTAGGTTGCCGAGGAATGTGGTATCGTAGAAAAAGTAATTCATAACATCTGACGACTGATTTGGGTTCCTAAGACAGTACCTTATCACCGGAAACAAAGTCCCCAAAAATCCCCGCATTGGAAAATTTACAAGAGCCAATGGAGATATTACAATTTTAATGTAAACTACTAGAAAGTGAAATTAGCGTTCACGGCTCCAAGGGGTCATCTGATCATGGTTCAAACGTATTTTTTTGAAGAAAAAGTAATTTTTCAACCCGGAAATGATAATTTTTCCCAATCGGGAAAAATTCACCGAAAATGGCTAAAAAACTGAGCAAAATGGGCTTATCTGATCAGTTTTCACGCTGACGCGCATCTTGTGTCTATGTGCGTGTGAAGGCGCAGTACCACTTAATATTTAAAAGATATGTGGACATACATTTTACTGAAACAGTAGTATAAAAGCATGTATGTACAGTTAGATCAGAAGGAAGAAATACCATGGCTTGACAATTTCACAAATAATTATGAAATAAAAAAAATTACTCTAAACGCCATCTGGGTCATCGGGGTCTTCTTCATTATGACGCAATTCTGCATGAACACTCTCCACTGCTGTGATCAATCCCCTCGGACCGGCATCCACATAAATTTCCACGTCTGGACTTCCACGCACACCTAATTAAGCTCAAGAGACTCGGCAGGGCAAGCGCACAAGCCACGCTGGGTTGTCCAGTTTTCTCCAGCCGTACTTCGTTGCGTCCAGCTTTGTTCCTGTTCCAAGCCATTCTTGAACTTAAAAAATATCAACCTAATTAATATTTTACTAATGCAGAATACTTTACCCTTTTATTTTTCTTCAAATTACCTGCAGGTGCACGCGCAATGAATGTTGTCGAGCAGCTGCAGGGGGCAAAGTTTTCAGCTGCAAGTCAGCATCTAGCTTTTGCGTGGCGGCTAACTTGTTGTAGAGAGTGTAGCGAAGGTCATCTAGGGTGGCATATTTCGCTCCTCTGTACAAAGCATGAAGCTATTTCTTGCCGCAGGAGACGATCCTCTCCACATCTGCTCCGGGCTGATTAAAAAGTCCAACTTCGTTGCCCTGGAGAATGAATGTTGATGCCTTTCCTTTTCCAAAAACTGCTGGCATTGTATCACAGCCGGAAAAGACGTGAGCAAAGAGAATGGCTGAGTTCACATTGCCAGGTGCTCCTGTATCAATTCGATGTTCTGTGCCTCTTCCACAGGTCCCTATATCAAAAAATCACAACTTCTGGGTAGGTTTTCTGCGCTGGACAAGCATGGCAAGAGTATCCGTGTCTGTTGCAGCTATAGCAAAGGTCGGGCTATTATTTTCCGCTACCTGCAGGGTTGTCTGCACGGTCCAGGCGTCTGCATCCTCGGGGTCCTATAGCACCCTTATCCCCCTCTGTTCGAGTGCAGGCTTCAGAAGGCGAGTCCAGTTTGTTTTATTCTGATCGTTTCCCCGTAGTTCTTCGCTGTTGCTCTGATGACTTGGTTGACAACGCAACGAAATATGGCTGGAGAAAACTGGACTACGCAGCGCGGTTTGTGCAACACTGCTCCCACCTGCTCGCTGCCCCGCCGAGTCTACTGCACTTAATTAGGAGTGCGTGCAAATCCGGATGTGGAGATACGTGTGGATGCCGCGGCCGGTCCGCGGGAATGGTGTGCCGGGAATGATGTCATCACTGCAGTGGATAGTGTTCTAATGCAGAATAGCCTCATAATGAAGAAGACCCCGATGACCCAGATGGCAACTAGAGTAATTTCCTTTTTTATTTTTTTATTTCATGATTATCTTTGAAAGTTTCAAGTCATGGTATTACTAGCCATATTTATAGACTGATTTAACCGTACATACTAAAGCTTTTATACTACTGTTTCAGTAAAATGTATGTCCGCATATAATATATTTTAAGTATTTTGTGGTACTGTTATATTTAATATGAATATATATA
>JAEQML010082721.1:0-10716 GCA_016904865.1 Pissodes strobi | reverse complement strand
ACCCTCTGGTCTATTTCCATTCCAGATATTTGCGATTGTTCATTTCCCATTTTTGAGTTTAATATTTGATGACTTTATTTTGAAATTACTTTTTGACATTTTCCTGATGCTGATATACACAAATATCAAATGTGTGGTTAGGTTGGATCAGTGTTGCCACAAGCACGATACACATATAACGGTATGCTCTTGCGCAGGCAGAACCTCCCACACAGAAACGTGTGACGTCACCCGGGAACGACGCTTTCGATTCTGCTATGTAAGCGTGTATAGAACATATGTTTTGAAATGCAATATTCGCAAGTTTTGGGGGATTTTAAAGGACATTTGCGATAATAGATACGTTCGTAATTATACGTGTACGTGTGTTAACTAAAGAATAAAAGCATTTCCATTCCATATTTATATTACTAATTATAATTGATATATTATACATAGTTTTACTCTAGAAAATAATTTAAATGTATAAATGGTTATTTAAGTATTATTTCAACATTTGGGAACTAAGTAAAAAAGTCGGGATGAGATTAGTTGATGTGATGTTTATACTTGATGCGTAGAATCGAGGGGCACGCGGTCATGATAGTATTGTTTTATAGTTCATTCCTTCATAAATTATTTTTTTCTTAATTTAAAAAATTACGTAAATTCAAGTATTCTGTACGCCATTGAAGTAGATCAGCTGAGCAACTCTCTTTTTGATTCTAATATCTTAGCCCATAACATATCGAAAAATAATAAAAAAAATCCCTTGCAAATAAAAAATCACTAAGCATTAAAACATTATTCAATTTAATTTAGCCCACAAGATATAGTTTTACCAAACTTAAAGTACAATTTTAATTTCCTTTGTATTGACCTCATTATTTAATAGTCAATATTCTGAACACTTCCAAATATTTTTTGCCCATTTTTACATATTTATTTCATTTCCACTAAAGTAGATTCGGTTTGCAAAGTACTTTTTGATCCCAATACCTTAAAAATCTTTGAAAATAAAAAAGTTATTTTTTACATAATAATTTTTTTATCATTCCAGTAAAAATATTTCAGTGCTTTGTTTTTTTTTTTTTCAATAAACTAGCAAAACAAATTATTTTTTTTTATTTTACATTTTCAAGAAATTTCAAGACTTTGTTGGTTTCTTTCCAAGAAATCTTGGACTTGAGGACTAATTTCTTCTCTTGTCTTGAAAAACAAGGATCGTTTCTTGTTTCATGATCTTGTCTTGAAATCAAGACAAGATCAAGACAAAATCAAGGAGTTGTCAAGGAAATGACACGACCCCCTACATATCGTACCGAATTTGGTTAAAAAGTAGTTTTTTTTTAAATTTGCAATTTTTTAAATATAATACTAATTAACAAAAAGGGAATCCTAAATGAAAAAAAAATATTCTTCATAAAAGTTTCGCTTATGTCTTGAAAAGGTAATAGAGCAAATCCCATATTTTTTGCTTGTAAGCTAACAAACATATCACAATAAAATCATATACATATCGTAACGGATTTCGTTAAAAAGTAGTTTTTTAAAATATAACACTCAATTAACAAAAAGAAAGAGCCGCCGAATCGAGGCCTAACGACCTAGACCACTCTGCCACGAGAGCTGTTAGTTGGTACAGAATGATTGCGTCAGGAAGACATGGCGCGATTAGGTGCGCAAATCAATGAGCTTTTGTAGCGGTACAGAACCTCACCGATATTAGCACCCTGGTACCATCGTATGTGAGCATATGTAAATCTTCCTCCCGGCGCGCGTTAAGAAGTTTCACTTCAATCACACTTCAATAATACATCTTGCTTTATTTTTTTTACTTATTTAAATTTTGGCAAATATTTTTTAACCACATAGTGTCTGGCTCGACCGTGAACTGTGACTTGATCGTGGTATGTCTAAAAAGAATGTTTAAAGAACGGAATTAAGGCACAGCAGCACCCGAATGTCGAATTAGCGGCAGCTAAAATCACGGTACGGTACGTGAAATTAGGATCCATCTCTAGCCATAGGATCTCCCTTTACAGTGTATGCCAATGCCATAAAAAATAATGTAAATCGTGGAAATATGTAATAAAAATAATAAATAATAAAATAAAGCTTTAATAATTAAAGATACTCACCATCTTTTATGTTAATTCCATCTTCTCTTCAACAAGCACGAATCCACTGATTTGCTAACTCATGTTTAGGAAAACGAAAATATTTAATATTACTCCCTTTGGTGGTCCTATTATTGTTCTTACAAGTAGCCACATCACAGTTCGGCATAATTATACTATAAGTTTTTAATTTAAATAATCCTATAACATATATAAACACAAAACAAATCTAAAAATTCACTTAACTAAATAAAGTATGACAGCGTCAATAGCAAAATTTTTTCCCGGCTGACGTAGATGCGCGGGTGAGTCAAAAACGAGTCTAGAAATCAGCATACCGTTATATGTGTATCGTGGCCACAAGCACTTTTCTTTTCGAGGTAGGTTAACGTAAACGAGCGGGGTGGAATTGGGTCGGTGAGGGGTAGATTAAATAAAAGCTAGAGTACACGTGTCGGGTATCGGCCATTTTGTTCCAGCTGCATATACATATATGTTAGTTTTGGGAATTCATGGTGAACGTTCAGGGACCGGGTAGTTTTCTCCCCGAATAAGATACGGACGTCCAGCCGGGGGTTTGAGCCCCGTGCATGCTACAGATTTTTATGTTTGTGAACGTCCAGCCGGTGGTGTTCGAACCTTAAAACAAGCCGTGCATGTACAAGTCTGAGCCCCGAGGAGTACATACTCGACATACTGAGGGCTCTAAAAATAGTATCTCTATCCATCAAGGTGTAACCAATGTAGAAGGGTCGCTCTACCTCTTGCTAAGCCTGGATAGGGGTCGTTACTGGCTGAATTTTCTCACGAAAAAGGCCATCAGAGAGTTTACTACTACTACTACTACTAACCCAAAATTAAGAATTATTGTTTTTCATTAATTTAGCTTTTTTCCCTAATTTTGGGTTAGCCTTGGGTTATGTTTGGTTAGCACTTCGTTAGTTCTTGTTGATTGAGCCCTCGTAGCGAGCGAAGCGAACGGAGGGCCATGCCAAAAAGCCATAATAATACAATATGGGTAGTCAGTTACACTCGCGGATGCTGTGACAGTATCGCTACATTTCATGCCATATTTCACTTCTCGAATGGCCCTCCGCTCGCTACCGCTCGCTACGGGGGCTCAAGAAAAGGAAACTAACCAGGTGCTAACCCAATCTAACTCAAGACATACCCAAAAACAAGAAAAAAACAGTTTAGAAATTTAACCTTAAAAAAAAAATTTAAACAGCGATGGGGTTTGAACTCGAGTCGCCGAAGTGAAAGCTAGTCGTGCAAACCCCTAAACCACTAGGGCACATATAAACGACTGGTTGCATCACGAAGACATGACGCGCAGGTGCGCGCGCACGAATGGAATGTAGCGATAAAGTCACAGCATCCGCGACTGTCAGTTACCGTCAGGGGCTAGACGTTAGTTCAAATTTTGCGTTAGCCTAAGCCTAAGCATAAATCTAAACATTCCCAAGGAACTCACTAATCACTAAACAGTTTGACTCTGGACAGAATATATTCACAGTTTTATGAAACTACAACAATTAACAAAAAAAAACGGTAACTTTTTAGTTGGTGTCAGGCCGATTTTGTCGTTTTACAGTTTTTTCCTCAGAAACACACGTGGAAACACATAAATTGAGTGTGTTTACGTCATTTTTAGTAATTTTTTTATAGGCGGAAACCTAATAGTAATCAACTGTCTCGCGGGACACTGGAGTGAATAGGGGTGCTGGGTGGGGTAAAAAAAATGCACAAAAATGGAAAATATTCGGTTTGCAAAGGCAAAATTTGTTAAAAATATGTGCTATTTTCATAAATATTCCAGTGGCGTAACAAGGATAGGGAAAAAGAGCTCCACTTTCCCGTTGCAGTTGATTATTTTTTTTTATGGTTCTACTAATATTTCAATTCGCCCGTGGCCCTATGCTCGCTCCGGGGTCGCAACCAAACAAAACTCACCCACACTAACTCAAGGTATGCCCAAAATGAAAAGAAAAAGATTTTCGGCTGTGTATTGCCTATATTTCCAGTGTTTTTGTGAAGTGGTGCTGAAAATTTGTGTGAAAACTCAAACTTTGGGGGCTTTTTTTCGGCTCAAATGGATCCTCCGATTTCAAATGAGCATGCTTTCGGTTAGTGTTGTTTCGTTGCAATTGCAACGGGACAGTGGAGTCTTTTTTCCCTAACCTTGTTATGCCACTGGAATACGTATAAAAATAACAAGCACTTAACAAAATTCGTCTTTGCAAACCGAATATTTTATTTTTTTTCCTACAACTTTTTACCCCACCCAGCACCTCAATTCGCTTCACTGTCCTGCAAAACATTTGATTACTATTAAGTTTCCGCCCCAAAATAAAAAACGCCAAAACCGTGAAAACTGAGGAAAGAACGACAAAATCGGCCTGACACGTCAACTAAAAAATTACCAAAAAAGCAGAAAAGTACATTAACGATTTACGCTATTCCCAGGGGAATCACGAGGATCACGATCACGATAATCAAGAATCCTTGGGTGACCATTCAATGTTACCATTGTTTCTACAGGAAAGACAATGGTGTTACCAAGTCAATATCGATCGATAATATCGTTAAATTAACCGACACGAGTTTTCTAGCGACATCTATTAGTGGAATGCCTTATTAGCTTATTATGACAGCTAAAAAATGCCGAAAACTATTATAAAGCTTCGTCTGGACTTCTTTAAAGACAATGTCTAGATTCTTGATTATTTCGCTTTTTTAAAACTATTGAATAATTTTTTTTGTATAATTAACTTTTTTTTATAACTGATATTTTGGGAGCGGGGTTGAAACGTTCGAGGGGAGCGAGAGAGCGAAATTGTATTAAAAAGGGGTAGATCTGCCCCGAACGGGGTAGCAGTGGTAACGCTGGGTTGGATGCTCCTACCTCAACCTTCCTTGCATGAATTATTGGTTTCTGCCTTGATGTTAGACAATGTGCCAGCTTGACCCACACAGCTAAAGGATAATCTCAGATTTGTATACTGAATGAGATAACATAGTAGTTCAGTGGATAATACTACTAGCTACATTGTGATGCACGTTGAAACGGCTCGAGTTTGATTCTCAGCTTGGGCAAAGTTGCTTGCCTGACTGAATATCCCCTGAGGGCAATTTGTCTGCACATTTGAGGGTGACCAAGAGCCGTCTGCTTCATTTCACTTCGTAGTGAGTGCACTTGTGAAGGCATGCGATTTATAGACCTGCAATTGGCAAGTATATATTCCTCCGCTCGCTCCGGGGACCAAGAAAAATAAACTAACCAAGTGTTAATCCAACCCATACCAAAGAAAAACACAAAAATCAAGAAAAAAACTGTTTACTTAAAAAAAACAAAACGGACGGGATTTGAACCCGGGTCGCAGAAGTGAAGGCCAACCATGCAGACCGCTAGACCATCTGCTGACTTACAAACAACTGGTCGCGAAGACATGCGTTACCTCACGTAGCTAATCAATCACGCGCCTCTCATTCACAAGTGCACTATGAACTGAAATCTCGCCCCCCGTAGCGAGCGGAGGGCCATGCAAAAAGTGAAATATTTTGGCGACTTCCGTTTCGTCTTTGATCGAGTGTAGAAGCGTTCGGTGACGGCTTTTTGAGCGCCATTGGCACAAGCCACTGGGCGACACGTGGCGAACGTTTAGTGACCGTTTCTCTCCCCGAGGAAGAATCGAACGTCCTAGCCAGAAAAAAAAAACCATTTACGCCGGTACCCAGGCCGGATGCTCCCGTGGGATCAATTTTGTCTGTGCCTGTAAAAATTCAAACGTTTGTGTTGTAAAAAAATCGGTGGCCGCGACATGGTTGAGAACCAGACAAGGTCGCGGTCGCCACCTGCATGAGCTGGCAAACTGCGCATGTGCAGCAGAAGCCATTTGCCTTATGCACCGATCTTATATGGAGATCGGTGGCCTTATGTCGTTAAAACAAAAGTGCAACATTAGAAAGAAAGAAAGATACTTTGGCAACAACGTATTCCTGGCTCGTCTGACAGTACTGACTGACGTGACGTTTATTTAATATTCAATAACAAAGCAAGAATATACGGATAGTAGTATATTTATTTTGGTAATATTAGAAGTAAAAGTACTTATATCATATCATACAGAATAAAGTAAAAACGGTAAGAAGTAAGAATTCAAATTCCATCAACTATGCAGGCCACTAAATGGAAAACATAACTTTGTTAGCCATATATGGGTACCTAGTTTTGATCATAAAGAAGTCTACTTATCTATGTATTGAAAAGTGCTTAAAAACTACTATTTTAGGTCATACTTACCTTGCGATGGGTTGTGATGGTGGTACTATTCCTCGCCGAGACGAGTTAGTAAAGGTAAAGAAGAAGCCTGAACAGAAGGACAAGGAGGCAGAATTAGCTGCCTTATGGAGGAGTTGTGCGATAACTCAACAGGCATTCCAGGAACCAATAGTAATATGTCATCTTGGAAAATTGTATAGTAAAATGGCATTAATTGAGGCATTACTTGATAGAAGTAACCTCCCAGAAGAATTAAAACATATCAAAAATTTAAAAGATGTTAAAGATTTGAGGCTTACCAAAAATCGTGAATTCAGAAGTGGTGAAGACAAAAAAGAAGGTATTGTGGATCATCGTGTGTCACCTTACATTTGCCCCGTGTTAGGACTCGAGATGAGTGGGAAATTTAGGTTTGTGGCAGTATGGAGTTGTGGATGTGTATTTTCAGAAAGAGCATATAAAGAAATCGGCTCACACAATTGTCATAAATGTACAAAACCTTTTGAAGATGATGATATTGTTATTATAAATGGAACTACAAATGAAGATCTAGAGTTAATGAGGAAAAGAATGGGAATTAGACAAGCAAAAAATAGGAAAAATAAAGAAAAGAAAATTAAAATAGAACCTTCTACTCCTAAATCTACAGTATCCTCAATAATCCCTGAAGTTGACAACAATCCTTTGAATTTAGAATCATCTAAGGCTTTTAAAAGACCAGCATCAAAGAATGATGAATTAGCTAAGAAACTAAAAATGGAACCAAGTGGGTCAACTTCATTATCAAAAATTGGTAATGTTATATCTTCTGGAAAAGTGACAAAGCCAGAAGAAGTTAGAAAAATGACTTCAGATTATAGTATTGCACATGATAAAAAAGCAACTGATGTGTATAAGTCACTATTTACTACTCATAAATCTGAAAAAGAACAAAATCGAGCACATTGGATAACGTATAATCCATTTTATAATTAGTCATAGTCATACCTAGATGATTCTAAACATTTTGATGTCATAATTTCTATTTTAGATGTGAATAATACACTTAATTTGAAAAATACGGCACACAATTATGTAATTGGAAAATAATTTATAAATATATGTCGTCTTACTCATCTCTGTTCATTATTGTCTTTCCAGCAAAGTAACCTTTTGTTAATGGTATTTAATTTTTTTTTGGTAATACAAGAGCTATAGTTAATAGAACTTATATCTAAATACATTAGTTTGCTATATTATGTAAAGAGTACCTAACTATAATTTGTATGCAGGTAACTAGAATAGAATCCCATAATATTAAGCAAAAAGATTTTGGCTTTGTGATAACGAAAGTGATAAAAATGTTGCTAAATATTTTTTAAATTCTCCTACCTACCTTGTAATTTTTTTTAAACCTTGTGATAGGTTTATCTATGTTAAATTTTCAACCTCATCACTAACATTTGATCTAGTTTTAAATTTTAGATCCATGTTAAGTTTAAGCATATACTTTCTAAAATGCTAAGCCTGGTAACTAGATTACCTTTTACTAGTGGGGTCTTAAACTTCTGTTAGGTTTTAAATTTACTTTGCCGGTAAACTTACAAGGGTTTAAAAACTTAGTGCAACACAGGGCCGTATTTAGGATCTATGGGCCTTAGGTTGGACCTGTGGCGCGGACTTACCAGGGAAAATATATTTGTAAATTAAACTACAAAAACGGCACTTTCAGCAATTCTCCAATTAAAAACTTGAAACTAAACGTTTAAAGTTCATTACTAAAACATAGAAAATGTACGTACAAAGTACCTATACAGCTTTTAGAATTTAATGAATTCACCAGACGATAAACATGAAAAGAACTGAAAACTGAACATCAAACAATCTAAATAAAGCGATAGTGTCACAATCAACGCCAAATTAGTTTACGCTTACATTTCATACTAATCAAGCCACTTGTATATCTATAATTTTGTTGTCTTAAAATATCACTTTTATTTAATGCTGAGTAAAAGCTAAAACGTTGAGCCTACCTTCTAACATGGAGTCTGTTCTAATCAACTTCAATTTGGAAAACAACCGACCTTTCTCCTTAAATTTGATATTGCTATGATAACTCGTCATATAAAGGATTTAGGTATCATGAAAATAATCAAAACTAAGGCATGCCGAAAATCAAGAAAAAAATAAATTTGTTTCCCCATTATGCATGCCCGAAGCCTTCGCATCAAAGTTAGTATAGGTTCCCTAGATCGTTTTGATTAGATCTTTGACTGGGGTGCGACAATGGTGAGGCGGAGAGGTAAGATAACAGGAGCGATGCGAGGTGTACCTCCTACTAAACAAGTCACCAGTGGCTTCTTATGTAGAGGTGCCCAGAATTTTTTTTGACCAATGCGGGACGGAAGAACGGATAATATAGACGGGGGCGTACTCAATGCGCCGCAGGCGATTTTTTTCCGGCGCCACGCCCTATTTTTTCAAAAACTTGCCAAAGAATAAAAAAAATTTAAAAACAATTTTTTTTAATAATTATCCATACTAAGAAATTAAAAAAATACTTGATATATATTCAATTTTAACATATTTCCTCTGAGGTGAATTTTCGTTAAAAAATGGTAATTATTCTTAATATACTCATAAAATTGTTGTTAGTTATATGGCATATTGTATTTAACTAATAAGCGAGGAGCTTGCTTGCAAAACCAGCTAAATCCATTTTAGAAAAATTTTCAGGAGAGGTGAAAACTTCTCACTTATTTGTCTGCATTAAATTTTACTGAGAAAATTTAACTAACTTTTTGCTAATGTAATCATTTGACCTGCCTTAAGTGTTTTCTTTTATTTATTTATTTTTTTATATATTTGCCAGTCATTTCCTCAGGGCCGTCTCCAGCCTTTTCGCCGCCCTGGGCGAATTCTAGAAAAGCCGTCCTTGCATTATTATAGTTATTAGTCCCCGTGGACATCAATGATAAGAAACTCCGCATGGGAAATTAAATGCTTTATTTCACGCGCAAAAAAAAACAGTAAATATATAAAGGAATACTTTTGACAGATCATTTCAAAACTATATTCTGGCTTTTCTCCGCTAATGAAGATATAATTTATTCGTAATCTAAACTACTTACAATATCTTGTTCTATTGATATTAGCACAAACAATATAGCTATGTTTGTGATATTAGTGCCAAACCGTGTAACCGCTCTTGTGCCATACTTGATCGTAAGCACTTTTCAATTATTTTGAGCTTAGAAAAGCTACTTTCTCCTGAACCAACAGAAACAGGCAATGTTAATAATATCCTCAGTGAGATGGTGTGGTTGGGTAAAATTCCTTGAAGATCAATGGAATTAATAAATTCCAATGTTTTTAAAGCGGAACCGAATTTTTCACCCGCACTTCCAACTAGAGCAAATATAGAGTATAATTTTTCCCTTAACTCTAAACTGTTCGTCGCCGTTTCCGTCGGTCAAATAATTTTCCAAATCAATGCAATGTTTTGTAAGGTCATCCCTATTTATGGCAGAAAGCAAATGTATAACATATAAAAATGAGAAATAGTCACAGTTAAGATTAAGAATATCGAATTTGTCCTTAGTTGACTCAATTACTGTATCCATGGCAACACAATAGGCCTGTTCCAACTGACCATGAAAACCGTACATGGGACGGTAATTTCCAGTAGCATAATTCGTTTGTCAACATGACAGGGTATTTATCGCCTTCAAAAGTGAAATTGACAACTAGAAATGACGGTCCCTCGTACGGTTTTCTAGTCGGTTGGAACAAACCTAAAATATCTCAATTTTGAATTTTTGCTGTGGATTTTTTACAAGTTCATCTTCTGCTTCGTATGTAAATTATTTGGATTTCTTTCTGGACCGTGGTCTTGCTTCTAATGGAAGCTTGGCATCGATTTCAAGTTCTTGCGCAAACTCGGTGGCTTCTACCAATATTTCTTGAAAACTTTTGTCTTTCCTTCGAGCTTATATAATTAAGTAGCGACTGTAAAGACCTAGCGGATTCTATAATGTTTAAATTCTGATTTTGCAGCAGTTTACTGACATAATTAATTTTATTAAGTATGTCATACCATAAAACTACACATACCAAGAAAGCTTTTAATTTTTTTTTGCTAAACTATCTGCTTCATTTCTGACTGTAGAATCGTACATCATATTTTCACTAACGCATCATAAACATGTCAAATTTGATATATCTCAATGCTTTTATCAAATGAATTTGACTTTCCCAGCCGTTGTCGCTAAGATTGTCACTTTTTCCCTCAGTAACGGTCAGTTTTGGGTTGAAGCTGAGAAGAAAACGTATCTGGTTTGGACACACGAGAAAAAA
>JAEQML010082720.1:0-10716 GCA_016904865.1 Pissodes strobi | reverse complement strand
TCTAAAAAAGTCGCTGATAGTTTTTTCCTAAGCCCTGTGACCAGCCTTGAACTTCTTCAGGTAATGAGCAGCATAAAGAGTAAATCAGCTTGTAGCACTGATAATCTGTCAATTAAAATTTTCTTGAACCTCCGACTTCCAATTCTGGATGTCCTAGCTTCCTTAATTAATGCGTCCTTCACGAAAGGTGTTTTTCCCGAATGCCTCAAAACTGCGATAATTATTCCTCTTCATCAGGGAGGTGAAAAGGATGTCTTATGCAATTATCGTCCAATTGCTCTGTTGCCTGTACTCTCTAAAATCATTGAAAAGTTATTAAAAAATCGCCTCATGCCATTTCTCCTTAGACATGGCATACTGTCCCCGGAACAGTTCGGATTTTTAACAAACAAGTGTACTAATGACGCCATGTTCTCGTTGATTCACGATGTTTACTCATCCCTTAACAACAATCTCCCCACTGATACAGTCTTATGTGATTACGCTAAAGCGTTTGACTGTGTGT
Organism: Pissodes strobi; assembly: GCA_016904865.1. Classification (NCBI taxonomy): domain Eukaryota; kingdom Metazoa; phylum Arthropoda; class Insecta; order Coleoptera; family Curculionidae; genus Pissodes; species Pissodes strobi. Next base: position 10,211 of record JAEQML010082720.1, on the reverse strand, counting down.
GTCATGACATCTTGTTTAGAAAACTAAATTTTTATGAAATCCGTGGTATTCCTTCGAACTGGGTTCAATCTTGAAAATAGACAGCAGTTTGTGAGAGCGAACGGTTCTGATTCTGATTGCAGATTAATTACCAGTGGAGTTCCACAGGGCTCTGTTCTTGGGCCTATCCTTTTTCTAATATATATTAATGACATTACATACCTAAAAATCAATGGTAAAATTTCTCTCTTTACTGACGACACAAGCATAACTTGGAGTGATTCTAATACTTTCTCCCTACACTCTAATATCTCCAGCGATCTCGTCACAATCAAAACTTGGTCTGCCTCAAATTGGCTGTGTTTCAACGTAGATAAAACGGTAGCCTTATCTTATAAAACAACCTTTGCTTCTTCACAACAGCAATATTAAATACGTTGAATCGGCTAAATTCCTAGGTTTGAATATTAGTACCAACCTTAAGTGGTCCGCACATATTGATTCTTTAACAAAAAAACTTTGTTCTACCTGCTTTGCAATTCGATCGGTTTCGAAGGAACTAAATCTGTCTACTGCCAGGCTCACTTATTTCTCTTTGTTTGAATCTCATCTTCGCTACGGCCTACCCTTTTGGGGCTGCTGTAACACCGAGCAATTTCGTACCATTTTCCAACTTCAAAAGAGAGCAATTCGTTATTTATTTGGTCTTAATAGCAGAGCTCATTGCGAATACTACTTTAAAAAACATAAAATTTTTACGCTTCTTGCTTTGTTTATTTTAGAAACAACTTGTTTAGTACACAAATATCGAACCATATGGCCCGAAAGGCCACAACATGAGTACCCAACAAGAAATTCGAGTCAGGACATCTACCTTCCTTTTCCCGCCTTTGAATTAACAAAAAATTCTATTCTTTATAATTCCAAGAAGTTATACAATACACTCCCGCTACATCTTAAATCCATCCCTACATTTGCTAAATTTTGTGAAAAAAACGAAAGCTTACCTACTAGAAAGACCTTATTATTCTATAAATAAGTTTTGCGTGAATTAGATATTATTTTTTTCTCCATTAATTTCTTGGGCTTCATGTGCGGCGGTGAAGAATTTTTACTTTATATATATTTTTTATAATAGGTATAGGATTATCTTTTCGACGAATGAGTGATTTTTCGGATATACAGGAATTACACAAAATTAAATACCAAGCTATCAATTTTAGTCATGTTTTGTTTACTTTTACTCGGTATTTTCAACTCTGCTGCCTATGCACATTGTCCGAGTCAAGTTCACCCATATGACCTTCCTTATTTTTCCCAACAGCACGCGTCGCTATAATGTATGTTTCATATTTTGATAACACTGAGTTCTCTACCCTATGTTTTGTGTACTTCCTATGGATCTAGTTCAACTGCTTATGATGTTCTGTAATATAGTTTTTTTTTGTTAAATCGTGACCAATTTCAATTTGAAAATTGCTTGTTGTTCTATTTTTATCGTATATATTATTGTATATATTAAGTTTTGTTTTGTATCTGCTCTACTATGGTTAGTTTATTTATTTTAATTCGCTTTGTCCATAAAATTTATTTGCATTTTTCTGTGGCAATAAAGCATACTTGACTTTGACTTTGACTTTGACTATCAGTCCGATGTAGGAAGGCAGGAAAGACGATGATAGCTGCTGACAAGCCAGAAAAAGAAACTTTAAAGCGAAAAAAAGAAACGAGCAGATATAGGAAGAGAAGAAATAGTAGTAAAATAGTACAAAAATACAGATCGAACGTCGCGCGTCGTGCGCGAACAAGTTCCGTTGGTATAAGTAATTTAAAGTAGTGTTACTGTGGTTCTTAAATGTTTACTGTATTTCTAACCAGCAATTTTTTTAAAGTATTTTAGAAGTGTTTTAGGGTTATTATTCATTAGGTGATTGTTGTTTGCTAAACTGTTCGGTATCGGTTTTAAAAACAATAGAAAATCCAATACGGCAAAACTTAGGTCAAAACTTAGAATCACAGTTAAATACTTGAAATCTGCAGAAAAAGGATAAGTTTACACATTGAAACGCGATTTGCTAACAAACGATCCGTATGCCAGGTTTTACTAGAGAGAAGAAAACTTTTAGACATTTTCTCTTTGGTTATACACAGCGGTTTCAACAATACTTATTATGGGCGTGGGTCTATGACCAAACAGTCAGGTGAAGGCGATACTAACTAGGAATATATCAATGATTTTTACTCATTAAAATCAGGGAAGTAAAATTTACAAACATACCCAAAATAAGAATATCGTGAAAATTGACGTTAGCTTACCAAAATAATCACCTATGGCTACTTGTCTAGCGTTGTTGAGGAGTGGCTTGTTGATAAGTGGTGTTGGTAGAGAGCTGCTGTAGTTTGCTTCGTTCTGATGCAGTTTGTGTGCTCCTAGATTCTGGTTGAAATTCGTCTATTTGTCTGCCTTATGTATGATTCTTGGCAGTCCCCGCGGGATATGCTGTACACTGCTTGGTTCTCAAACTTTACTTTGTCTTTTGGATTTCCTAGTACTTGGGCTAAGGTTCGCTGTGGCTTGAAAACTGGCTTGATTTGACGCTTCCTTAGGATTCTGCCGACTTTGTCAGTGACTCCCTTTGTATATGGAAGTATGGCTTGTTGCATGTTATGTTCTTTGTTGCTTTCTGGTTTCTTCCTTGTTGGTTTTTGTTGATTGATTGATTCCAAATATTTTTTCCATAGTAGCCATTATTTCGTTTGTTGTGTTGTTTGTTGTTAGTTTTATTTCTTCTTGCCTTTGGGTAGATTTTGTAAGGTGATAAGACCCAGATATTAATGTATTTGCCGCGGACTGGATTAATGAAGGGTGGTGGTGCGATTCGGCGTTTAGATATGTTGTTATGGGTGGGCTTCCTATAGACGGTTTAATCTAGGGTTTTGTCCGGCGTTCTGGTGATGTGCAGGTCTAGGAAAGGAAGCCTCTCATTATTTTTTACTTCTAGTGTGAACTGTATTCGGCCGTGAATTTCGTTTAGATTGATCAGGAAAGTGTCCAACTGTAGCTTTTCCATAGCATGGGTTTCAAGGCTGCGTTTCGTAAGGCATCTCTTTCGAAATACGTTATGAAGAAATTTTCGATGACTGGTGACAGCGATTATTCTATGGAGGCGCCAGCGGTATGATGGTAGATCTGGTTATTAAACATGAAGTAGGTGTTTTTCAGACAGTGTTACGATAAGTCGGTAACATGTGCTGGAAAATCCTCATTCATGGCGATTTTGCCAAGGACCTCATCGATCGGTATGTAGAGTGAGACGATATCTGAACCTGCATGAATATCGTTTTCGCCTAAATGAAAGTCTTCGAGTATTCTGGTAAGGTGTTCTAAGGTTTTTACTTAAAATTCCGCAAGTTCAGTTGTTGGTTGCATTATACTTGCGAGATATTTCTCTACTTTTTGGGTTGTAGAATTCACTGCATTTACGATGAGTCTATGCCACGTTACAATCTCCATTTAATCGTCTTTTTTAACCTCTGATATTTTTTAAGATCACAATACATTCATCACCACCAATTCTGGATGCATTGTATAGTTACTAGGAAATTAAAATCAGCCCATAGTAAAAGCCCATAATAAATCCTCTAATTTGTATGTGTAGCATTAAAGTACAAATTACGTAATATTAAGTAAAGAAAAATGTAGGTAATACCCAGTTTTTAACAAAATTGTAAGAACGTCTTTTTATTTTAATTTTAGCCAACATAAGATTAAAGGCACATATATAAATAACGCTTTAATCCTAATTTGAACTCCGATTAGTCACTGCTATAATCAATTAATGTAATTCTGACATTGTCACATTCATGATACTGATTACCTGAGTTCAAAGTAGTAACCCTTAAAATATCCATATAATTATTTATGTATAATTAGATTAAACCAACCAATCAAAAATTATTTAAAGCAATTAAAATATGAAAATCTTTTGACACTCTCCATCTTAAATACTAATAATTTATAGAGGAAATTTTATTCCTATTTTTTATCAAAAGAATCTTGTACCAAATTTCCTTCTCCGAATTAATTTACAATCTGTGAGTTTTAGTCACACTTCACACTAATACCGTAAAAATTTAAACAGTGCTAAAACAATTGACACTAAAAAGCTTCGTTATTACCTTGCGGGAACTAAAACCGTCATGCATAAATAACTCTTTACTAAGAATTTTCATAAAAAAGTAAATTAGCCAAGGGTGGTTTTTTTATATATAAAAAAAAAACCTGATTAATCAATTCCTCAGCTCCTGCCCTATTATTTAAAAGTGCTTGATGTCTACAATTCCTTTTACTCAAAGCAATGTTCCAACCCGTTTCTTAAAACGAAAAATGGGAGCAAAGTAAAGAGCTTTTCATTCAAATTTGATGCACATAGTTCATAGGCAAAAGGAGATTTAAGTGAAAACTTATATTTTTACATTAACTCTGCAAGGTTTAAATAAGTAAGTATATGCAAATATTTACTGAGACAACTTTGCATTTTTAAAACTTGGAAATTTAAATTTCAGAGAGGAGAGTGTTTAGTATAAAACGCCAACCTGCGTCACAACCGTAATTTAAATTTTATGTTCACTTTAAGGGTAGACCTCTGTTGATCCTCTTTTTTGTTTTTAGAGTGGTAGAAGAATCCTCTAAAGATGCATCGGATTATTGATCTAATGACCGTCGAGTAGTATCGGATTTCGTCCTTCTATGGATCCGCTTTCCGACTAAAAAACTTTTCCCCTGCGTCCTTCACATATCATCTAACAACTGCCGGCGTTTTGCTTCAAGACTGAGCAAAATAAAGCATTTTTTTCTGGTTTAAATCGGATAATCACAGAGAAAAAATTTTTTGTATTTAAAATATTTTTGTATCCACTATAATACGCAGCAATTGTAGATATTTTATTGAAATGTTACTTTAGCCATAAAAATAATGTTTTTCGGTAGCTATTTGCTTACTTTGCAACCCAAGAATATAATATTTTAAACACAATTTTGTAGGTGTTATGATAAACTCTACAGTTATTGGCTACTTAAAGGATTGAGTATCTTCTTCTTCTTCTTCACCCAGCTATCGTAGTCTACTGCTGAACATAAGCCTCCCCTTTACATTTCCATTGTTTACGATCTTGAGCCACACTCATCCACTGACTTTCGATTCTTTTTATGTCATCTTGCCATCTTGTGGGAGGTCTTCCAATACTTCGTTTATCGTTTCGCGGTCGCCACTCTAATAATCTCTTCGTCCACCTATCATCATTGCTGCATGTCCTGCATACTGCCAATTCTTGTTATTATGTCTTCCACTTTCGTTCTTTTGCGGATTTCTATGTTCCTGATGCGATCTGAGTTTTATTCCCAGCATAGAGCGTTCCATTTTACGTTGAACTAATCTAAGTTTTTCTGCCCTCGCTCTTGTTAGCGTGAGTGTCGCTGCTCCGTAAGTCATGACAGGGAGCACACACTGATTAAACACTTTACGCTTTAAACAGATCGGGATATCACTCTTGAATAGTTCCATTCAGTCTACCATAGGCTGCCCATCCAAGCCCCACTCGTCTTTGTAGCTCCTGCGTTTGGTTGTCTCTGTGTATTTTTATGTCATGGCCTAGATATCTATATTCTCTTACTTCGTCGATGTTGTGACTTCCCAATGTGAGACTTTCCCCGAGAACTAGGTTGGTCATTATCTTTGTCTTTTGTGTCCTTATTTGTAGTCCTACTTTTATGGCGGCATTCGCTAGTTCTGTCAGCATTTCTTGGGCTTCTTGTATATCGTTGGCGATTAGCACGATGTCGTCGGCAAAACGCGAGTTGTTTAATCTCTTACGGTCGATGTTTATGCCTCTTTGTCCCCATTCCAGCTGTTTGAACGTGTATTCGAGAACGGTAATAAAAAGTTGGGGTGACATCGTGTCTCCTTGCCTAACTCCTCTTTCGAGTGGAAATTTAATTGTTGTTTTTGTGTAACCTCACGCATGCTATTGTATTTTTATATATATTGTGTATTAGTCTAGTATATCTATAATTAATGCGGCATTGACTAAAAGCTTTGAGAATTGCGTCTGGTTCTACAGTGTCAAATGCTTTCAGAAAGTCCACGAAGATCAGAACCAACGGTCTATTATACTCCACAGTTCTTTCAATAAGAGTTTTTAAGGCCAATAGATGATCCGTAGTTCCAAATCCTGCGCGAAATCCTGCCTGTTCCACTGATTGGTAAAATCAAGCTTTTTCTTTAATTTGCTGATTATTATTCTTGTGAAAAGCTTGTATAAGTGAGAGAGTAAGCTCATGGGACGATAGTTGGCTATGTCTGTAGGATCTCCTTTTGTATGAAGCAGTATCATCAATACGTTGTTCCAATCCCCTGGTATGGTGGTGTTTGTTAGGCAAAGGTTAAAAAGTTCTTTGATTTTATTGATAAGAATGATACCTCCCATTTTAATTGCTACTATCGTTATAGAATCTGTTCCTGCTGATCTATTGTTCTTCATTTGTGTTAGTGCTTTTATAATCTCCTCGCCATCAATTTCGGGAATTTCTTCGGAACCTTGGTTTTGGGCCCCATATTTTTGGGTTGTTTCTTTAGGAATTTGTAGTAACTCGGATCTCTCAGATGTTATGTTTCCTTTACTATTTTTCGGTTTCGTTATTTCGTTATTACTAATAGCTAATTTTCTCCTAAGAACCTTCATGCTTTTGTTTTCTTCTATGGTTTGCTGGAATTGGTGTGTATTGTAGTGTCTTATATCTTTCCGGATATTCCTTGAAATTTCTTTATTTATCTTCCTTAGTTCTGGTAAGCTCATATTCACTTCCAGCATTTTTTCCGTTGTTCGAGCAGTTCTTTAGTGTGTGAGGTGATCTTGATTTCGCTAGTTCGTTTTGATTAGTATTTATCGATGGCTGGCTTGACGTAGTGTTTCTGTTATTATTTTTGCTTGTATCGTTTATGTCCGTTATGCTATCATTATCCTGCAATGCCTGGGTAATCATGTTTTTATATCTGTCAGGGTTTTCTGGATGGTTCCATTTGTTTCTAGTTTTCTTCGTCATCAGTCATTCTCCTTCCTTTTCTATGTCTGTTACCACTGATGCCTTGACCATACGATGGTCGCTTCCTTTTGAAACTTGGTTCAACACTGTTACATTGTGGACTATCGATTTTTTATCGGTTATGATGAAGTCTATCTCATTTCTTGTCTTGCCGTCGGGACTGGTCCATGTGCAGTTTCTGTTAGGTTTCTTATAGGAAAAGCCATTCTTCAAGTAGAGGTTGTTTTCTAACAAGAAGTTGACCAGCTTTTCGCCTCTGGAATTTCTAGTACCGATACCATACTTTCCTAGTACTATTTTTGTATCCTCTGATTTTAGTCCCACTTTGGAATTGAAATCCCCGCAGATTGTGTTGAAGTGTGTGGGTGTGTGACTTAGTGCTGTCTTAATGTTTTCGTAGAATGCTTCTACTTCTTGATCTTTATGGTCTATTCTTGGTGCATATGCTATAGTAACTTTCAGGTTGTATCTAGAATTTAGTCTTAGTATCGTGTATCCTACTCTTTCTGACATGTAGTTGGTGGTGATAATGTTATCTAGGATTGAGTATATTTTATTTATATTATTTAAGTTTAAATAGATTTTTTTACAAAGTATTCCATTTTTTTGATAAGCCAACGCATTTTAGCCGTTTTGTCAAACATTTTTTCAACTAAATATATATCTAAAACTTTACTCGACTAAAAAAGGAAATACTGGTAAATATAATTGGCAACGGTTATTTATTATTGGCCATTGAGATACCAGTGATTGGCCGCGTCAAATAGCACTACAAATCAATAAAAATGCGTTGACAACACATTCCTTTGAATAAATGAATGATTGATCTAGAGGGGTGTTAATACATTGCTACCTGTACAGATCTATTTTGCCCCTTCCATGGTGCTTCCGTTGATATGATTTTCAATCAGAGTACCTCATCCTGCTTCACTGCTTTGATAAAAGCAAATAGTCCGGTTGGTTCTATGGATGGAAGTTCCTCCTGTTCGATGATGCAGCACCCTAAGCAAACCATTCGCCTGTTCGCGACCGCCTAGTACTCCGTGACAAGGTGTTCCGGGGTTTCCTCCCCCCTCCGCACAGAACCGACAGGTTTATCAAATCTGTAAAGGACAGAAAGACTGAAAAAAATCGAAAAAGAAAAGAAGAAGCACAGAGTTCGACCCAGTTGCGTAAAATGCAAGAAAAACTGTAAGGCATGATTTTCAGAAAGCCATTTTGAGGTAATAAATCAGGCTTATTGGTCAATGACTGCCAATTCATTCTCCTTACTGCAAATATTTCTACTATGGATGTAAAACGAAGAAGAGGGCCAGGGATATCACGAACAAAGTCCTGTAAATATTTTACTAAAAGTGAGACTGATTAGATAACTAATTGTTTCCAGCCAGAACCAAAACTGGACTTTGCTTTCTTATTTAACTTACATTATTCATTCATCTCATATAACAACCACCCAAAACACTTTAAGATATTTTGAACCCGGCCACACAATCATTGCTGCTGATAGCTTCCATCATCAGGTCTAGATATCCTTGCAAAAAAAGTCTACGATTTTACAGAATTTGTGAATTGCGTAAAATCTGCAAATTCAGGAAAAGTTGTGGTAAAATAGATGACATTGCAAGATTTCCTTATGTCACCTGACAACTTAGCTTATAAAATTGTTGCGCGTAAAACCCTTTTAAATGATTTAGCAATATAAAATAAATGAAATGTTACTTATCCTTAAGGATGCGGCCAGCGCAACATGTGTTCCGACTGCTCGAGTGGGTCAGTTATTTACTTTTGACCAGGGCGCCACCAGTTTGAAATAACTAAATCCGCAGATCAAAACCTGAAGATCCTCGGTCTTGAGAATCCTTAAGGGCGATTCAAAATCAAACGACTATCAACTACACTTGTTTGCAAATAAAAGACGGTACTTTCGTGCAGCTTTAAGTATATTGGGTGCTCGTTAGGCTTGGCGTTCAAGTGTTGTCGTGTTTCTTTCAATAAAAAAAATGATATAAATATAAAAGACATGTTAAAGAGCTTAATTGAAAACAAATAATAACCTATGCTCACAAATATAGAACTAGATCAGTGTAATTTTAAATAAATTGAATTATAATGGACGTGAAATAGATAAAAGAAGGATAGAACAATTGTTAGGCACGTTTGGCTCTATCGGATGTAGGCAATATAATATACCAGATGATTACGAAAGATCAAAATAAATTTCAATAAATTAATAATAAACACAATTTGCATCCGTCTTATCATACTAGTAATAAAATGTCATCAGGATAATATTTATTACTACTAAACCTCGTGCACGTCTACCATAGTATACGTATCACAGTTGTACATAAGTAAACCTTAACGAAGAAAACTATGAGCATTAATCGATCCACACTAGTAAATATAGCAGTTATATAGATAAGCATTTTAAGTTATTCTTACACCTAAACAATTCCAAAAATATTTGTATAAATACAACGCAGAAAGCAAAAAAAACACGCAATCTAATACAACGCTAAAGATACTAATAACACGCCAATAACATTATGTAGAAGATCACAAACTTATCAAAACTTATCTGGTCTCCGCCGATATCACCTCCAGCCTTCTGCACGTAGGCTGCTGCAAGGCGCTTTGGGATTCATAAAACCCTCAGTGGCAATTGAAGTAATGCCCCTACCTCTGTGGCTGCGTCGGTACCAAGAAAAAAACAATCAACCGTACTGACTCGTAGCTGATTGGTTAGCTACTTTATCTCGCTCTAAACAAAAACCTTAAAACAGAACACGCTCTAAGTAAGCACTCTTCTACTGTAATTTTAGGCAGCTTCTTGAAATTTAGCCGTCCTTGACAAAATGGCGAAGGCCATAAATATAACCAATATCATATAACCCTATACGTGATTGATATAATAAAAAACCCTAAAGAAAACTAAACAATATATCCGTTGTTTTACTTTAAATTGCTCTTTTAACAATTAAACCACTAGGCAAGAACCATGCAATTGATATTAAATCATTCACTGAGAGCAGATGTAACACTTCAAAAGTTCTTGTAAGCAAAATTCAATGTAGAAAATATCTGTTTCACAGAATAGCACTTTCTATAAAGCAGTATTGTGCAGTAT
>JAEQML010082719.1:0-10716 GCA_016904865.1 Pissodes strobi | reverse complement strand
TTGACGCTTATTTTGTTGTCTGTTTGTATTGTATCTATGTTGCTATGGTAACACTTTTACCTCCGCCGGCGGAAAAGTGAAAAGTAAAGCTCCGGCGGAGGAAAAACGAAACTTCACGGCCGCCTACACAGTCGAGTAATGACGGATTTACTGACGTTTGAAGAAAAAAGTAGTTGATGATAACGAATATTTGATAAATTGATATATTGTCATTTTTCTAACAAGCGTGGAAAGCGAGGTGGAAACTGATACACATTATTAATGCGATATGTACCTAAACCAAGTTAAACTACATCCGTGGGATAATGGGCCCGTAGCTAACCCCAACTGCCGTAACTCACAGATAAGTTGTAGATTTTAAATATGCCAGTCCAATTTAGCAAAACTTTTGTAATGAAATATCCTTTTTTTATTGCAGTTTCAAATATAAATCAGAACACTTTAAAGATACAATTTACAACTTCTGGCCAATTAAAAGCTTGATTTTTATTTGAATACCACGACAATATATGAATTTCTAAATAACTTTAGCGATTGTAAAAAAATATGATTATTGTGTGCTTACCGCCTGCTCCGAGGCTGCTGTCTGCTGTCGGTTTTTTGACGGCAGATCAAATAAAGAGCGAGGCGCAGTGTGGACGGGTACTAATAGGCGCGTAGCAATCGCGCGAGAAATCAGTGAAGAAGTGCGATTAGAACTTATACGTGGCGCGCGCGTCTCTCTACATGGCTCACAGCAGGCGCGCGAGAAAATCGTGCTCGTCGCATACGCGCAGTGTTGCCAACGACACGGAAACTTCCGTGTTTTCACGGATTTTTGAAACTAGAACACGGACACGGATTTTATTGGGTTCCGTGCAATGAAAATACGGATTTTTTACAGAAGATTTGGCGTTATTATATTTATGTGTCATATGTCCATTTTAATATAATTCGCTTAAATTTAATCGATATTTCATATAGATATTATTCAATCCTAAAAATAGATGTGCCAATCAACTGGTCTCTTTAGTTTCAAAGATGCAAGCTGATAAATCGGAATTTCAAAATATTGACGACCACTGACAATTTTGGGCTTTGGGTCAAACGCTCAATGCGAAAATAATTTCACCATGAGCGCCGGTAGGAGGGGGCAGTTGCCTAAAGTATTAAAATAATGCATAGTATAAAAATACATTTGAAACTCATTAAAATTTAGAAAAAACTATCTACAGGTTATTTTTCTTGACCTTCCCCCAACCTCCTGAAATTTGTTCTGCTGGCGCCCATAATTTTAACATATGAATCTAATCAAAACAAAGAAATTGTTTAATCACTAGTACCATTAATGGAAGGCTGCTGGCTTCATAGGTGGTAAAAAAAATATTGTGCTCTATTTAAGCCAGTCAAATCAATGTTAAAAAATGGTGAAGACGGATCGGCATTGCCTTTGGGTTATCTTAAGTTGATTATTTGCAAAAAGAAGAATAATTTTATGCTTGTTTCGAATAAATGGATTAAATAAGAATACTTTCTCTGCTTCTCATTTTAAGCGTTGTAAGCTGATAAGCAACTATTGAATTATTTTATCTTAATTACCACCATGAAAAATCCGGTCTGGTGCATGTATGACGTCATATTCTATTAATTTTCTAGTTGAACATTTTTCAACTCAGTGCCATGTTTCTTCCAACAGCTTAACTCTTCGATATACAATTGATTTTATGTTTACAGTAACCTTTTTTTAAGCTACATTTCAGGGACACGGAAAAACACGGAAATTTTGAGGACTCTGTTACGGATTTTTCTGATTTATGGTTGGCAACACTGCATACGCGTAGCAGGCGCGCGGCCGGCGCGTCGCGTGCGAGTCGCGCGCGCGGCTCGTCAGGTCTGTACGCACCTTTAGGTAGAAAGGAAAAATTGTAACAGGCATTCTCTAACGTGTTTCGACGCGCGATTTTTGTAGTGTATGTGTCGTACAGTAGTAGAAAATGTAAATACGCGGCCGGGTCAAACACATTACATGACACGCCCTCCCGAACATTAGAGGCAATATAATAAATGGTCGTTGATGAGGTAGAACGTGTAGAACTGTGGACATTCATACTAATGTTGAAAGATGCAAATATATTATATAAGTCTAGAGTGGCTCTACTCTCCCTATCTTCAAAATTTATATTAAGATCACCAGCAAGAATTATATTATGTTTAGTGGGAAATATAGAAATAAGGAGTTCCAATCTAGACAAAAAGCTATTCAAGTTACTGTCTGGGGAACGATAAATACATACAATATAATACTCAGCCTTACTAGAACAAATTATCGAGAATTCAAAGTAAATGGCTGCCGTATATAATTTTTCTACCTTGATGACTTACTACGCATAGATTTGAGAATGACTGCAGTATAGGTTTATAAACTACCTGCTCTTGTGATTCAAAACTGAAACAATACGTGATATGTAATAAACCTGCATTAAAAGCACAATAAAAAATAAAAAATAAACAAATGAAGAATATTTCTGTTCTTATTCTGGCAGTTCTCAAGGTATTTGCAATGTAGAGCGGCGAGAAGTTTAGTTGTACTAATTATTACATCTGTACGATAATAAAAAACGTAATAAAAATTCAATGTAAGTGTACCGGGTGGTCCAAATTGGGCACTTTCTTATGGAAACACCCCTTATCTTCAGGATTTGGCCCGCATAATCCCGCCCCTGGCAACTCCTGTCAGACAGTCCCGACATACGGCAGGAGCGCACCAGTTCGTCGTACAACTAGAAACACCTAGAACGTCGCTTTACCAGAACTCCTTTGTCTGGCGCACTGCATCACTGTGGAACTCACTTCCAGGACATCTGTTTCCCACTAATTACAACCTACAAATATTCAAGAACCGTGTCAATCAACATCTTCGCACACACACCGCTCGTCGAGCGCCATAGGATCTTCCTTTAGTGTGTGTGCCACTGCCATAAAAAAAAGAAGATAGAGAAAAATGAACCCCCTTCTCTGGTGCTCAAATTTGATGAAAAAACCACTGGTGCAAACAAAACTTGACTATCTTCAATCGTTCGCCCGATTCTCGAATTTTGTTGATTTATTTAATGTCCCATAATTTTTTTATTAATAAAAATAATTGATTTTGGTAAAACCTTTCTTGAAGCACTTTTTTACGTAGAATTTATTACAATAGACAGTTTTGTTAGAAAGCGTCCAATTTGAACCACCCTGTACTTTAATGCGCTTTTAACTATGCATTTAAAATTTCGAATTTTACCCCTTCTTTACTATTTAATCCTTCCTACTCCCTACACTTTAGCAATAGCGAACAATGTTTATATTCCCCTTCCCAAGTTTTGTCAAAGTAGGCGTTTCTTAATTGTCGTCAAGTTGGCAAAAATTAAAAAATGCCTACTCTGACAAAAAAAAATTGGGACGTGGTATACAAATTTTGTAATACGAACAAAGATGATTCTTTACTTTGACCAATTGAAATACACGGAGCGTTGTCTTTCCCGTTTGAAGTTGATGGAACTGCGTCATTTTGTCCGTTTAAAGTAGTCGGATCTAGCGTCAGTACTGAAAGTAAGAAGCTTATTTTGATATTGATAAAAATTATTATGATGCAATATACTGTTAGCAATAATGGAATAATTAGTAAATATTATTATCATACGATAGTCGTTTGTGATAATTTTTTAGTGTTTAATGATGCAAAGTACTTACGAGAAATAAGCTGCAGGTGGCACAGTTGCCCTGCCTCAGCACCGGAAAAATCAAATACAAAATTTTGTTACTTATACTGTAATATCTCTTATTTGTATTAAGAAAGGCCCCTTCCGGTTGGATTTCTTTTGCCAAAATGCTAGCACAAATAAAGGGCACCTAGCACAACCTAGCACATCAATTTTTAGAGCTAGCACACCAATAGTTTAGAATGAAAATGCTGTTGAATTCGGGGGGAGCAGCTAGGTTAACGCTGCCCCCCACATCCCCCCCCCCCCCCGGTTGGATTTCTTTTGCAAAAATGCTAGCACATTAAAGGAAACCTAGCACATCAGTTTTTAGAGCTAGCACACCACTCGGAGGGCCAGGTTACCGATCGGTTGGATTTCTTTTGCTAAAATGCTAGCAGAAATAAAGAGCACCAAGCACATACATTTTTAGAGTTAGCACACCAACAGTTTAGAACGAAAATGCTGTTGCTTTTCGGGGGGGGGGGGGGGGGGGCAGTTTAACGCAGTTTAACGCCTCCTCTCCCAAGTTGGATTTCTTTGTACAAATAAAGGGCACCTAGCAACCTAGCACATCAATTTTAAGAGCTAACACACCCCTACAGTTGAATATATAGGGAATGGAATGCATTTTTGCTGGCCGCCCCTCGGCTCATATTTTTCAGTCAAAACAGCAAGCTTAGATCTAGCTCAACCATTTTGGTTAAAGGGAACGTGAGCTGCGATTTGGCCTAATTGGTACTCGAGGGTTTGCGGGGTCAAAAACACCGAATCTGAACATTAGGGACCCGTGGTATCTAAAGGGCAGGTTCCAGAAAAAAAGTTTGTTTTCGGCCGAAATCGATGACGTCGGTGTAGCAGTTCGGACCAGAGCGATTTAAACCGAAAATAATTTGGGAACCTACCGGCACCTATTGAGGTAGCCAAAAGAGGCCTTCGAAATAATCGGCTGAAATTCGGATTGGTGGGGTTTGCCACGACTGTGAGTTCGAATCTGGCCTCAGCGGAAACCTACCGCAAATAGGTTCCGCGGTAGGAGACGGACGAGGTCGAAAAATTATATTCTTGGAACCAGACCCAAAAATTATTAGATTCGTTAACCTGCCCCCCTCCCCCCGTTTTTTTTCTCCAAACCGCTAGCACAGGGCCTTGAGATCTAGCACAATTTGTTTTAGAGCTAGCGCACTCCTAGTAATAAGGATATCCTCTAATTTATGAGGGAGGGTTGGCTAGGTTAACGCTAGCACCCCGCACCTTTATTAATTGCAATACTGGCTAGCAGAGCTTCTTTGGAACTAGCACAGTCTAGCACAACTAGAAAAAATGCTAGCACAACTACATTTTTGAAAATAATAGACCACAAATGCGGGGGGGGGGGGGGTCAAGTTAACGTTGGGGTTGTTTTGAGTGTTCGTAAAGATATTTGTTATAGGAGTGTGCTTAGCAGCTAGCACAGCCTAGCACAACCATTTTAGGGCAATTAGTATTAGAGAGAATAATTTATGCGATTCGAGAATGTTTAGTTTTAACGTAGCGCCTACTTTTGCACAATTTTATCGTCTGCTCTACATGGTCCAACAAAGTTTAGCCCAGCTATAGATAATATTTTTAATATGTTAAACATAAACAAAGGGCCAAATTTAGAAAATCGACTACCCTCACCTAAATTTTTTGTGCGAAATACAAGAAAGAATGTTAAAAGAACTAGCAAGGCAAATTCATCTTCAATAATTTTTAAACAATTCAATGTACTTAATTAACTAAATAAAGCATCTTTGTTATTGCTATTGTTATTAATAGATGCATTTAAGTATTAGTAGTGTTTAATGGGACTTTAAGCTCTGAAAGCACCAAAAAGCCTCAAACCCCTTAAAATGGTTGTGCTAGCCGGTGCTAGGTCTAAGCTGCTGTTTGACGGCAACATATTAACTGAGGGGCGGCCAACAAAAATTCACCCCATCCCCTATATATTTAACTGTAGGGGAGTGCTAGCTCTCAAAATAGTTGTGTTACCCTATGCTAGGTCCAAACTTGCTGTGCTATCAATTTGACGGAAAAATATTAACCGAGGGGCTGTCAGCAAAATCTCACCCCATCCCCTTTATATTCAACTGTAGGGGTGTGCTAGCTCTCAAAATAGTTGTGCTACCCTATGCTAGGTCTAAGCTTGCTGTGCTAGAAATTTGACGAAAATATGAAGTTGAAAGGGGGGGGGGGGCAGCGTGAAGTTGCCCCCCCCCCCTTTCAATACACCCTAAATTATTTTATATTATGTGCTAGGTACTAAGCACACTCCTATAATAATTATCTTTACCAGCCCTCAAAAGAACCCAAACGTTTTGTGATCTATTAGTTTCAAAAATATAATTGTGCTAGCATTTTTTTTAGATGTGCTAGACTGTGCTAGCTCCAAAGAAGCTGTGCTAGCCAGTATTGCAATTAAAAAAGTTGCGGGGGGGGCTAGCGTTATCCTAGCCCCCCGCATAAATTAGAAGATATCTTTATCACTCTGAGTGTGCTAGCTCTAAAACAAATTGCGCTAGGTTGTGCTAGATCTCAACGTCATGTGCTAGCGTTTTGAAGAAAAAAAACAATGCGGGGGGGGGGGGTCAGGTTAACGATCCTTTTTTTGTGTTAGCATTTCCGCAAAAGAAATCCAACCGCGGGGATGGCAGCATTAACCTGCCCCCCGCCCCCCCTTCCCCGAATTCAACAGCATTTTCGCTCTGAACTGTTGGTGTGCTAGCTCTAAAAATTGGTGTGCTAGATTATGCGAGGTGCCCCTTATTTGTGCTGGTACTTCGACAAAAAAAATCCAATCTGGGGGCCAGCGTTAACCTGGTCCCCCGAATTCAGCAGCATTTTTGTTTAAAACTGTTGGTGTGCTAGCTCTAAAAATTGGTGTGCTAGGTTGTGCTAGGTGCCCTTTATTTGTGCTAGCATTTTGGCAAAAGAATTCCAACCGGGAGGGGCTAGCCTAACGGACCTCACAAATCCATGTTTTTCGCAAAGCACACTCGCTCGAGGTCATAGCGGCCGGTATGGGACCTCTCTTTCTGTTCATATTCTGATTCTTTTATCATTCTGTGACAATACCAAAACAGAATTTCT
Organism: Pissodes strobi; assembly: GCA_016904865.1. NCBI lineage: Eukaryota > Metazoa > Arthropoda > Insecta > Coleoptera > Curculionidae > Pissodes > Pissodes strobi. Next base: position 3,886 of record JAEQML010082719.1, on the reverse strand, counting down.
GCACTTGACTCACGCCTCGTTAACCATGTTAGCATTATGATGAGATGATTAAAACTTTAATCATCTTCTGATGATGTTAACATGATTAGTTTGGGTTAGTGCGTGCGTTAAGTACAGAAAATCTAATAACTGATAACGCGTAATCGGGAAAAGCCGTATGTAGGTATATTGCATCTGCTAGTGCTCGCTTATTTTGAATATAATTCTTAGAAAAGACGCAGTTTTTAAAATACATCTTGAAATTTTAAAATAGAGCATTAGAGGCCAGGAAAAAGTATTCGAACCTGAATACTAAAACCATAAATATATTAGGATAGCAATACGAATCCCAAAAAATAGTAGCTTGAATAGGATTGAAGTTACTCAGTATTCGAATTCTCCCCAATTCTGGGTAGAAAATAAATACGCTCGTATCAAGACTTTCGATAATCCTGTGCTAGGCAGTGCTTCGCGTGTCTCCTAAGTATTTGTTTCAGGGCCTAGGCGATTTCCACATTATTACAGAAAGACAGGATTGATCGACCGAGATTATAAAAGCCTCTGGGAATCACGCGAGATTTTAGTAGTATCACGGTGCTAGTTCAATCTTCAGCTCATTTTAGGTGTTGTTTTAGTTTCCGAAATGCAAGTTAATTTATCCATTTATTACTGTTGCATTTATCCAAAAGGCATTATATTATTAACAAAAGTTTCATCAAGGCTTTTATAAACTGCTCAATAACCGTCGCGAAAATAGAATTATTTTTGTCATCGGTAGTTGTATGTATTTCAAAAACGGTCTCTGCGATCGCTCGTCCTAAAAGATTATGTGACCATAAAGGGATTCCGCTATGAAAAGTTAAAGCGGAAAAAAAATTGAAGTTCATATCTATATCCTCTATGATATATACTCAAAGAGGTCTCCAAAAATTATTGTTATGCTTTCTACTGAAAAGACATCGGATATGTCATTTGCCTTCGTTGAAATCTTCATAGGGGTGCTGTTGTGTTGTGACAGATATCCGCAATTTTCATTGTAAAGAGTTACGCATTGTTTTCTTTATCACACGGTATATTATCAAACATTTCCTAAAATCTCAGAATCTACAGGTACTACAGGCAGCCTGCTCTCAAAATATCAACTTTTCAATTACAATACAATAAGCCGCATTATAATAGTCGGTACCGTTTTTGAGATACAGATCTCTCAAAATGGGTCTAGAATTACTTTTTCAACTTGTAAAGTACAGAATTTATATTTTTAGTAACTTTAATAAAAAAAACTGTCTATATTTCCGTTATTTCAGCAAAATATTTTGACCATGTACAGCTCAGGAGGAAGTACCACCAAAAAGCAAAGACCAACTACCAGCTACTTAGTACGACCAAAATTGGGTGCCTTAAGATCCTTGTACTCTAACAGACCACTCTCTGCTCAATCAAATGAAAAACGGAAAAGATCTAAGTGAGTATTGGCACCTGCTTTTTTATACATATTACTGTCATTCGACATGAATTGGAATAATCTGAGTGTGACTGTAGTAACCAATTTGCTTGGAAAATAGGTCGCGATTCTCATTAGTAAAACTAGTCTATATTAATAATAAATGAACTAAATGTAAAATATATATACATGGTCGTTATCCATATTTTGACCCATTTTAATCTTAAATAACTCGTAAACGAAAAAAGCTATCGAGTTGCGGTTTGCACTGAATAATTTCATTTTACTAAAGTTTTTCTCAAGTATTTCATTTTATTTTGACAACCGGAAGTGCCGAAACCAAAATGGCCGAATTTTAGGTATAGGACAACTTTGTTATTTTAAGTGAGACATCCTGTATATTTTCTCAAAATATTAAGGCTTGTTCCTTCTCGTTTTCAAAAATGTATTACAAGTTATAGATATTTTTTAAAATATTGGACTTATTGAGCTCCAAAAACCTGCAACTAATAAAAATTTAGCGGTTAATGTTATTTTTTGAGAAGTTGGAAATGAATTCACAATATCTCATAAATGTCAGTTTCGATCACTTTTGACATATTTTGTCGAAGTAGAAGTGTAAAATGTTCTGTTTGAGTGAAAAGGAGAAATGTGTGATAATGTTTGCAGAAACCAAGTCAATAATAACAACTCAATGAAGATTTAGGAATATGTTTAATAAAAGTTCACCCCCAAAAAACGCAATTAAAACCTGGTACAGAAAATTTTGGAACACAGGATGAACAGGTAAGAAGCGAACAGTAAACCATGAAAATTTACCAAATAAGACAATACAAGTTATGAATAGTCAAGGAGGCAGCGAATTTTTTTCGTACTTCTTTTAATCTGTTCTCTTAGTGACAAAAAACGAGAATTTTTGTGTCTGGCTAAAATTTTTGGAGCAATTCAAAAAATAAAAATAAAATACAAGTCTACTTATTTTTCCAGTCATAAATATTTTACATTTTTTACTAAAGACGACCATAAAGTTTAAGAAAATAGCAGTCTGGCTTATCTCAGATAGCGGAAAGTGAGTCTGGCTGAAAATTTGCGGATTCAAAATTTTGACCGATTTTGCAGATCCGTAACTCTTATTTTTTCAGGCTTGAAATTTAGCATATAAATTGATACGATCATAAACTGTAATTAAAAATAAGTCTCGCTGATTTACGAAATTGGCAAATGAGTCTGGCGGCATCTTCAAAATAGGAAAATCGGGAAATTTTTGCGCGTATTTTCCCGGGTTCGAAAATTTGTCACATAATAGATTATACTATAATTTCATAGAAAATACACGTCTGGCTGACATTTACAATCACGAAAGCCTTGTCAGACTCAGAAGTCAGGTAGCTATACGAGGAGAGGAATAGCAGCATGTGCGTATTGAGGTAACGACGCTAGATTGCGAGTTACCTGAGAACAGCTGCCTAGACCCCTGCCCCTCGTATCCCTATCTCTGTTATTTTTTTTCTTAAATACAAAAAATACCCATCTAAAGATATTATTTCCAGCGTGGTTTGTCTCTAGTATTTCACCCTTTTTAGAATTCGTGGGAAATTTTTTCTCAAAGGGAAATTGAGACCATCTTTGTGGGAAATTTTATTCTCAAAGATTGGCAACACTAAATATTTTTCAACCTGCCCCATCATAATTCTGTACTCTGTGCTTTTTTGTATTTATTGTTTAATGCTTTGCTAAACAAGCAAATCTGATAAATTTTCATGACTGCGAATAAGTCAGAGATTCGCCAAATGTTACAGTTTGGTGTGGTGTATCCAAGGAAAAAAATTATGGGCCATTCTTTTTTGGAAATCCAATTGTAAATTCCCGTACATATGTCGATATGATGATTTTTTTATCCTCTATTACAGCAGGAATAGTATATTATTTTATATGGAGGAAAAGTGATACTTTTCATGGCGCGCTCGTGTTTAACAGCCGAACGGAGTGAGGCTGGTAATAGAGAGCAAGTCATGAAAAGTAACTTTTCCTCCAAATAAAATATGCTGTTTTTTCTTCAAATGTCGACAAATTAATGCAAAAACATCTCTTTTTAATAGTAATAATATCTAATTATTATTAAAGATAAATGGGTTCGCAAGGCGGCTTAGACCACGGTCGTAGGTGGCCTTGCTTAGACCGGTGTCGATGAATTTAACATAAAGCCAGAGTATAACATTGTTATACTCTGATAAAGCTGTCAGTGGACACTGTCAACAATAATTATTTTTAAAGATGGCGTCTCCGATTGCGTTTTAATTCCGTATTGATAAGCAGTTATTGAGTAAGTTCGATTAAATAATAACCAATTTGTTCCTAAATTAGTGATTTTTAGAAATGCAGTCACAAATTGAGTGATAAATACAAATTGTAGTTTAATAAATCTTGAGTTGTTGACGCTTATTTTGTTGTCTGTTTGTATTG
>JAEQML010082718.1:0-10716 GCA_016904865.1 Pissodes strobi | reverse complement strand
CACAATGTTTCAGTACCACATCAAAATAGTACCGACATCTTATGTAAGAATAGATGGATCGGTGATTCATAGTAATCAATTTTCAGTGACTAAACACCAGAAGGCTGTGTCTATAATGTCAGGCGAATCAGGTATAATATAATATATACAAATTTCACTTAATTTTCAATTAAAAAACCTTTTGTTCAATTTGGTATTTGATTAATGTTTTTTAAAATATTTTAGGTATGCCAGGGGTGTTCTTCCAATACGAACTTTCTCCGCTAATGGTTAAATACACAGAAAGAAACCGATCATTAGGTCACTTTTTAACAAACGTTTGCGCAATCATTGGCGGCGTATATACTGTGGCAGGATTAGTCGACACGTTCCTATATCATTCGATAAAAATGATTCAAAAGAAGATGGAGTTAGGCAAATTGCATTGACAGGCTGCAAGCAATATGTCAATTTTTGACAAAAATATGTCCCTCTCTAACAAGCATAGTTCCCTTCCTAAATAAGCAGGTGATTATAAGGCAACAAGAAAGCAAGTGAAGGTAGCAGTATACATTTTAACGGAATGGCGTCCCTGTGGATAAAAAATTGTAATATAAAAATTCTGTCCATTATTATGTATTTAATTTTATATGTTAGTTTAGGCTACTTGTCTGTACCTTTTTTGTTGTTTTTTTTATCCCTGTGGTGTACTGTGTGGATAAATAATTAAAATGAAACAGGGAAAAGGTTTAAAATGGTTTCAGAAGTAAATTTCCAAATAAGTGGCAAGAAATCCATTGTTTGGAGAAATTGAAGACATTGCAAAAATTAGTCTGATGGTATTTTCATAAATATTTATACGTTAACGGGTAGAAATATATGTTTATTATCCACAGGTGATGGCAAAATTCATGAATTGCTATCGAAGCCAAACTTTCGCAAGCCGTCACCGTCGGCAGTTAATTTGGGAGAAGTTTCTTGTTGTTTTCGGTGGGGGAAAATGTTTGTAGATGTTACTTATTTTCGAAGATGAGACACGTCTGATAATCAAATAGAGATTTTAGTTTATTGCACAAAATTTCATTTGTTCATAATATATAAATTATTATTTTAAGTATTTTTTAAGCTAGTGTTCCAATGAGGATTATTGGACAACCTTGCAGTATCAGTTATATAAACTCATACCATTTGAAACGAGGAAATCAAAATGTATATTTTTAGTTATTTAAAAGAAGCAATGTTGTACCTACGTTGATGCTGCCGTTTTATATTAAGTGTAGTTTTTAATGGCAAGCATATGGGTGTCAAAAACAGAGCGTTAGTTTTGTAGCCGTTGAATGCTACACGTGTCTGTCTAATAACAGAAGGGGGTTGTTAGGCGGAGTACTAGGAATCATTTGCTGTTTATGTTAGCCAATTATGAGACATTATTTAACTACTGAATAATCTTCTATAACCCTTTGACGCGATTCTGGCATTACTTGGCATTTTTAGATTTCATTTTCAAACTCGGTTAAAAACAAATGTATAATATGTAATACCTTACTTGTTTTAAATAATTTATGTAATAAAAATTATGGTACGAACCTGTTTTTTGGTAATTTTAGCAAACTTGAACTCTTTTCGAGAGAAAAAAAAATGTTTTCCGTTTTAATATATTAGGTTTAATTCAACGAGATAAACGAACTTAATTTAATGGTCCTATGTCACTTTTTTTACGAGTGTGCCTTGGCTGAATGCGTGCGCATATGCCATCAATCTACTTCCGTACCCACAACTAAAAGAGTGTTGAGTAACAGGTAAATGTTCCTAGTAATTAAATAACATTATAGATTGCTTACCAATTGTCTAAATGTATTATTTTAACACTAGCACACTTAAGAATATTATTATAAAAGCGGAAACTTCTTCTAAATATTTCGGTACACAAATTTACTTTCGAGTAACGCAGCCATTGTTCGTTTAGTGTCATTATTCATTTGTTTTCTTGCCACAGCCTCCTCTGAATCTATCTAAACTATGGAAGACTAGCCACTATGTATTAAGCCGGGTACAGACATGCAACATAACTTCGTATCGTAACATCGTCGCGCAGAACAGTGTGACGTAACTCCACCCCGCAACATTTTCTGTTGCGCGACGTAGTTACGATGCGATGGCAGTGGAAGCTCTCGTAGACATTCAGATCATTCGTCGTAATTATAGACAATTCGTAAAGTTATTTTTCTTGTAAGTACAATATCAAATGAGATTTGCTGACTAGAGTCATTGTATATAAGGTGATGTGATATGACATGTATAAAAATTAAGGTGTTGAGATGCTTTTATTATATTTCGATTCATTTGTTAGAAGTATTACTGTATTAAACGATTTTTAGTGTGAAATGGTGATTCGGGTGGATTTATTAATTATATTTCTAATATATATGTATTTTAATAGTATATGTATATATGTGATGTTTAATGTAAATATATTATTTTAAGTATTGTATTATTATTATTCCATTATTAATGCTGTTAAAGCTACTTCCTCTCTATCATTCATATATTTGTCGGAGCTATGAAGAGGCCATTCATAATGCTCAGTCCAAGATCATCTTGATGCACTGCACTTAAAGACCTTTTACACAAATAGTGCACTATGTAAAAATCGACCTCTCGTATTGGTCGATCCATCTCGTATTACGATATGTCTGCGTGATGCAATCGATTTCTATCGAGAGGTCTAGTGGTGTAGAGGTTTAGATCGTTGGGTCTCACCTGGAAAACGCGGTTTCGAATCCCGTTGCTTTTTTTTATTTTTTTTTTAAAGATTATGTTTCTAAACAGCTTTTTTTTCTTGATTTTGGGTATGTCTTGGGTTAAATTGGGTTAGCACCTGGTTAGTTTCCTTTTCTTGAGCCCCCGAAGCGAGCGGAGGGCCATGCGGATCGACCAATGGGAAAGGCCGATTTTTATATAGTGCACTATTTGTGTAAAGGATCTTATAATGCTGATGCACTCTTAGCAAACATTGGCCATAATTATCGAGCACTTAATTTCCTAAAACAAACCATTTTTCCATGCCAAACATATATTTAAATATTGACCTATAAATAACTAATCCTGACAAACGCATTGTCCATTAATACAGTATCCGTTATTGTAGCCATCCATTTTGCAAACTTCATAGCAGTATAGTGGAAATTCCACGTTCTCCAAGGTACAGCCAAATCGTAGAAACGGATGATATTGTATGGTATCTTCTAAAAAAAAAGAGTAGTAATAGTAAATGTTCCTAGTGTACGTTTAGTAGGGTAGCCAAGAATGCCATCAGTGCTAATACATATTTAAATGTCAGTATTAAGTACAGGAACTATAATGGTAGTAGCATAAGTGTATATAGTGCAATTTTATTCCACTGGGATTTGGAATAACATCAAAGCAGATAAAAATTAACGTCTTTGTAGATTAGGGTTTAAAGCTTGTTCATTCTGATGATGAACAGTGGTGAGAAAAGAAACAGTATCAATGGAGACGCAGCAACATAATAATAATTGCACTTTCTCTGTGATGTCACCTGCTCTGTCGGATCATGAGGCGATAGGTCTGTTCTAGCAGCGATTTCAAACGGTTTCAAACCGTCCGGAGTTTGCGCATAACGATATAAGCGTCGCTTATATGGCTATGCGCAAATTCCGTACGGTTTGAAACCGTTTGAAATCGCTGCTAGAACAAACCTATTATTGGTGAGTCATAATAAATTTAAATTAAAAAAAAACAGTGCCAAGGTATGGCAGAATCTACAGCAATGCAGAATTTAGTGATTTCAAATAGAGTGATTACATAATGTTAAAAATCAACAAAAGATACTCCCTACAAATAATTCAAGGGTATGCTCCGATAAGCTATATTCAGAAGACCATGAAGCCGAACAATTCTATGAGGACATAACAACAGCTCAAAGATTGGGAAACGCTAAGTTCTCCATAATCATAGGAGACTTCAATGCCAAAATTGGCCCAAGGACAGAGAATGATCCTCCAAATATAAGAAATTTTGGATTAGGAAATATGAATATCAGAGGTGAAATATTACTTAATTACCTCCAGCAGCAAGGTCCTTCTATAAGAAATCTTCCCAAAGAAAGTGGACCTGGAAAAGTCCAGATGGCCAAGTTAAAAATGAAATCGACTATATAATTTCAAACAGGCGTGAAGTATGCCTGAACGTAGACGTGCTGAATAATTTCAATACAGGAAGTGACCACAGATTGGTTCGAGCATCAACGCTAAACTTGAGAGGCGAAAGCTTGTCCAAAAGAAGACTTACCCAAGTACGAAAACCCTAAAGGCAAATGAGACCGAATATCAAACAACCTTAGAAGCAAAATTGAACCGGTAAGCGACCTAGAGAAAATGGAACCAGCTATCGACAACCATTGGTAATAGTATCCAAGTAGCAACAAAGAAAATCTGCTCGAGACCAAAGTCAATAAGTTCAGCCCTAAAACTTTGGAACTACTAGATCAGAGAAGAAAAACAAACAGAGATTCCAACGAATATAGGGAGTTGTGCAGAACAATAAACAAGGAAACTCGAAAAGACCTAAGGAACCATAACAGCCAGCTAGTACAAAGAGTAATAGAAAATAACTCTAATATGAAAGTACTCAAATCACATAATATGTCCAAAGGAAAGAAAAATTTGTTCAAAATTAAAAATCAAATAGGAGAATTGGTTACGAATAAGCAGAGAATTATTTGTGCAATTCAGAGCTTCTACAAAGATCTGTACAGCTCGACTATACCAAAACCAGAAACGAAAAGACATAAAATTCAAAATGACGGCTCAGAAGAAATTCCCGAAATAACGAGGGCAGAAACACGAAAGGCGCTAAAACAAATGAAGAACGGAAAAGCCCCAGGAGGAGACCGCATCACCGCTGAAATGCTGAAAATGGGAGGGGCTACTCTGGAAAAGGCACTTTGCGTCTTGTTGTGCATCGGCGAGGAAAGAATCCCTGAATCCTGGCAAAATGCCGAGGTTATCCTGATTATTTAAAAAGGGGATAATACTAACATCGCCAACTATCGACCCATTGGTAGATTGGCGTCCAAGAATATCGAACAGAAGCGTGGGAAGGCCCCCAAAACGATGGCGGGATGACTTCCAAAGGATAGCAGGAAGGGGATGGATGCAGACTGCCCGAAACAGACAAGCGTGGAGATCATTGGAAGAGGCCTACATTCAGGAGTGGATGAACATAGGCTGAGAAGAAGAAGAAATGTGCTCTTCGCAGGCAGGGTTAACTGACGAACTTCCGACTCACTTATGAGACATAAATATCAAATTTCATGACATTATAAGGACATCCTTTGTACCCTTTTGCATCGAATAGATACGGCTCGGCTGTGACCCTTCCATTGACCTCTACGCGTCGAACGAAAACAATAATTTTCTCCAGTCATTTTTATATTTAAATCTCCCGCTAAGATTACACCAATCCTGGGTCAACTCTATCTCTCACACCCTATAGGTTTTATATTCTATCCTTTGTCTGTGCTCTAATAGTTGCAGGTTCGATCCCCATAACACTCCAAGACTTTTATTAATTTAGGTATTACATTATTCCAAGGATGGATGACCCTGTGACGTCAGAAGAGGATTAATATTATGACTTTGAAAATATTGCAGATGTTCAACCAAGGTGATGAAGATTCAGGTTACTTGTAATTGTGGACGTTCCATGGTAGTCCGTGTTACGTCCTTTTTTGCGACATTGGAACGTCCATAGTACATCCATTGGGATGTTTACAGTACGTCTGGTGTACTATAAAAATACGTGCATAGTAGTAAGAAACAAATATCATGGACGTTCCCTCGCCAAAATGTTTTCACCGCACTCTATCTTAGACGTCCCCCAAGGCAAGGCTCTCCCCACCATATCGAACATCAACACTACCGTGGCAGACGTCAAGTTTCATCACCGTGATATTCGTAAAATCCTTAAAGAGCTAGATACGCAAAAGGCATCAGGGCCAGACGAAATACCTGCCATCGTGTTAAAGAACTGCGCCAACGAACTAACACCCGTTTTCCAGACTTTTTTCTCTGTCTTACCGAAAAGGGATTTACCCATCTTCTTGGAAAGTTGCTCGAGTACAACCTGTTCCAAAAAAGGCAAATCACGCCCTCAAACTATCACCCAATTGCCTTTCTTCCCATAATCTCCAAAATCATGGAACGTGTAGTAAATCAGCAACTATACTCAAGTACAACAGAATAATCAGCGATAATCAATGCGGGTTTCGCAGAGAGGTCAACAGGACAATTATTAAAAACGGAAGACGACTCCATCATCTCGGGTACCGAAGAAATCCTTGCAGCCTGGAGACAGTATTTCAACAATCTTCTGAAACAGAAGAACAAGCATCACAAATATACCATACGGTCGACAGAGCTGTGGACGATCCCACATTGGAGGAAAAAGATAAAGAACAACAAAGCACCAGGCAAAGATGGCATGCCCGCGGAATGTCTTAAATATGGAGGGGAAATATTACACCAGCGAATACATTCATTGATTGAATGCATCTGGAGAGAAGAACAATTGCCCGAGGAGTGGAAGGAGTGTAATATAATACCACTTCATAAGAAGGGAGACAGAATGAATTGTGAAAATTACAGAGGAATTTCGCTGATCAATGTAACTTATAAAGTTTTAGCCAATATAATACTGGACCGACTAACACCTCTGGCTGACAGCTGCATTGCTGATTATCAATGGCGGTTTTAGAAGACACAGGTCAACCGTAGACCAGATATTTACTATTAGGCAAATGCTGGAAAAGACCTGGGAATTTAACCAAGAGCTGCACAACCTCTTTATAGACTTTGGGCAGCCACATAATAGCACTTTGCGAGTAGAACTTTGATGCCATGACAGAACTAGCAATTCCCTAGAAGCTTATACGTCTAACCAGAAAGTGCGTGGAGGGATCTAGTAGCGTGGTTAGAGTTGGAAAAGCTCTGTCAACCCCATTTTTGATAAACACCGGACTTAAACAGGGAGATGCTATGTCGCCACTGCTGTTACACTGCTCTGGAAAAGGCATAGGCAGTGCGATCAGCCCGCATTGATATGCAAATGTTTACAGCAGATGGGCCCAGATTACTGCTTGCCTTTGCGGATGACATTGATATAGTAGGGAGAAGCACCATAAAAGTGAAGGAACAATTCATTAAACTAGAAAAAGAAACTAAAAAAATGGGTCTTAATATCACTGAAATAAAAACCAAGTACATGTGTGTTACCAGGCAAGGTCAAGGAGGATGGATAAGAGACAGAAGTGGTCAAAATGTCACAATAAGCGAATTTAATTTTGAAAGAGTTCAGGGCTTTAAATAACTGGGCGGCATGCTAAATGCCGATAATGACATTCTGGAAGAAATCAAGACTAGAATCCTTATTGTACGTGAGATAAAATCCCGAAGGTTACGTTGGGCTGAACATGTACAAAGACAGTCAGATGAACGTTTAGTAAAACTAGTGTGGCAAAGCAACCCACAAACAAGGAGGCCACCCAGAAGACCACGGCTAAGATGGCGCGACAACATCAAAAGCGACCTCGAAGCCATGGGGTATGAAATGGATGCCCAACTAATGACGAACCGAGAGGAATGGAGGCAGATAGTCCGGTCAGCCAAAACCCAGCAAGGGTTGTAGTGCTACGGAATAAGTAGGTAAGTAAGGTCAACAGGAGATATATTGGCCTATGTCACTCATATATGGAGAGGGGCAATTGAACAAGAGTCTCGAGCAATTGCGTTGGATATTTCGAAGGCATTCGACAGTTTGGCATGACGGATTGCTAAAAAAAACTGCCGTCCTTCGGACTGCCAGCCTCTTGCTGCAGCTGGTTTGCCAGTTTCGTTAAGAACCGATCTCTGCACGTTGCAGCTGATGGACACATCTCAGACACATTCACCATTAACGCGGGCGTACTCCAGGGCGCAATACTTTCACCAACTTTGTTCCTCATCTATATTAATGACCTGCTGACCGAAACGAATAATCCTGTTTACAGTTTTGCAGATGACAGTACCCTCGTCTCTTAATTTAGATCAGAAAATCCTTTACCAGCGACTAAGACTTATCACCGCAGACAGGAGCAGATTACAGCAATTAATGAAGACCTGGAGGAAGTTCAAACTTGGGGCGACAAAAATTCGGTCCAGTTCAATGCAGCCACGTTTAGCAAGAGGGCCAATACGGCGGGCCCAGACATTATGGCAGGATTGACCATTCCTTCATCCTCGTTAATCGGACTACTGGGTGTCTCGGTCAACAGCAATATGTCCTGGTATGACCACGTGGCTAACATCGCAAAATCAGCCTCCCAGAAGCTTGATGCGCTATTTGGCAACAAAAAACTGTATACACCGCAGCAGTTACTCTTGCTCTACAGACAGACCGTGCTTAGAATATTGCTCACACATCTGGGGTGCCGCACCAAAGCACACCCTATAGCTGCTGGATTCCATTCAGAAGAGAGTTTTGCGTCTCATGGGCAACCCGGAATCTGAATAGTTTGGAACACCGCAGACTTGTGGCCGAGATGTCCCTGTTTTACAGATACTTTCACGGCAGGTGTTCCCAGGATTTGACCCGCCTCATCCCGCCCCTGGCAACGCCTATTAGACATGAATGAAAACTTACGCTTCCCACTCTCCGGTATAAGCAAAATTCCACCGATTATCCAAAGAAACCACTCTCAAGGAAACACCCTAACTAACTCCGCTTCACTCAGGGCCCGCACCTGTCCTGCGATCCGAAGACCACAGGACAGGTACGGACGCTGATAGCGGGGAAGAAGATTATCTTTTTCCACCCTCTTTTTATCCCAAATAAAGAAACCTTACAAACTAATACATAAACTTCTTAACCTAACATCATCTACCCACCACCTCACACCCCCACAAATCCACTTACATTTTGTCTTATTGCTAATATATACATATATACATTAAAGTGCATAGGTTACATCTCTGTTTCCTCTATTAACGCGCAACCCCAACACCCTTTCTCTCAACATACACCTCTCTCTCACATGTATTCTATCCTCTCTCTCTCCAAACCACACTCACACATCCCATTCGTTTCCCTCAATTTAAATCTCCAAAGGCAGTTACCAATTGGCTTGCCTTAAAAGCCACATCCAGTCTCTCACACCCAACTTCCTTACACACCTCATACAGCCTTCTCCCTTTCCCACTCACATCCCACCTTTCTTGTCATCTCTTCATTGTTACCTCTTTTCTCACTTTCTTGATGTTCTGGAGCCCTAATAGATTCCTCCCTTCGCCACCCCCAATTTCCGTTCCCTGCGTCCTGCCTTTTCCAGCCTCCCTATCCGCGACTTTCATACCTCCTTGCGTTCTTCTCATCCATTCCACATTCACTCTGAACCCATTCATCCCGAATTCTCTCATTCTGCATTGCACCCCTCTTACCCACGTATGCCTCGTCTTATAATTATATAACACTCTCACAACCATCTCTGAATTAGTGAAAATCCTATAATCTCCCAACTCCTGTCCCCTTTCTATCTCATCCAGCATGTACTCCACTCCAAAAAGCTCTCCTTGCACTCCCCCAACACCATTCCTATTCTTGTCTCTCCTTTTCACTCATATCCACATACACTTTCACCTCCTCACCAACGTCTCCCTCAGTCTTTCCGGTGGATATTCTCTATCTCTTTCTCTCACTTCATTTTCCTCCCTTTCATTTCTCATCCGCTCCCTAAACTCATACCTGAGCCTCGCCTCTATATCAATAGACGTCATCCCATTCATAACCCGAAGTCCCTCACTCGCCACTGTCCGATACGATCTAGCCACAATCAGTCCAAACATACGTTGCGCCGCATCCAACTGCCTTTTCACCCTCGTATCATTCGCTCGTATGCCCCACACCTCACTCCCATACAAAATCGCTGGGCTTACCACCATATCGTAAATCATCCTCGCTTTATCCTTGTCACTCCTTTAATAAAGGATATTCCTTTTTTTTGCTTGTGTTATGGAATGTGCAATAATATATAAATGCCATTAAAATGAAATAAATGCTTGTCAAGATGAAAAAAAAAAACATTCAAATTATGGACCTCAATATTAACTGAAGATAGGATAGACCAAAACACTATGCGTTGAAAGGTTGACCAAGTATATGATGCTGACCTAGTGACCTACGTGTCATTTGAAGAATAAAGTGATCAGCCAAAGCCAATAATTCAGGGTTGTAGGTCTAGGGAAAGAAGAAAACAAACAACAAGAGGAATATATCTTAAATAGTTTCATGTGCCCTCATAAATGGAGGCAGACGCTTCTGATATATTTGCTAAAGTGCATATCTGTATAATTTGCCATATTGCATGGTATAGGATAGGGTGATAGTGACTGACTTTACTTCATCTTTATCTTATCAATTTTCAGAAACTTAACCGAATGACGGTTTGTTCAATTATTAAAATGTTTTTAAATACTAAAAAACTCACCTGATGGTAGAAATTTCTCGTCATGATTTTCATCTAGAGGTGCGCTCTGTACCAAAAGGACACTGACCAAAACCAAAAGAACCGGCGTTGAACACTTCTGCATTATTCTGACGGTATACAAGTCGACAAATGCCCAGAGATATATTTCAGACGACTAAAAGACGATCCAATATGCAGTGCTAATGCTCTTTTATATT
>JAEQML010082717.1:0-10716 GCA_016904865.1 Pissodes strobi | reverse complement strand
GACACCATATAAATATTAAAACAAGTATATAAATAAAAGAAAACCCAGCTCGCATAGACTTTATTAATAAAACAGTGACCAAGGGCCCAAAAACACTTGAAATTAAGCTTCCGTTGAGAAGACATGCATTTAGTAATAATTGGGTATAGTGTAAACTCTTAATAATCATCTATAAACAAAACACGCATTTATTATTGCTCGCGTAAGTATAACCATTGTTAAGTATGTTTGTAAATAAACTTGTTATTGTTTTTGTCAACGTGTCACCCTTATCACCTCTCCTCACCTGACGTAGAGCGACTCCGAATCTGAGCTATTCTCCTGCACACTAAGCAAGGCGTGGGGTCACGGATTAAAAACCAATTCGTGACAATACATTTATAGAAACTACTGTTTACGAGGTGGCCGAGTATGTCGGCTTACAGTTGAAGGTATGTTATGGTGAGATTCAAAAGGAATGAGCCAGCGCATACTCAAAGCTGCACATGATGACCTTGGATTTTTGGAGTTGATAAAAGGCTCATGCGCCTTTGCGAAAATTACTGGTTACCTAAGATGAGGAAGTATGTAGAAAGATATATATCATGCTGTATACCATGCTTATATACAAAACGAAATTCTGGCAAGAAAGAGGGATTCCTACACCCTATCCCCTAAGGTGTAAAGCCACTACATACCTTCCATATCGGCCACCTAGGTCTATTTTCAAAATCAGAAAGAAGAAATTTATATATCTCATTGTTGAAATTGATACTTTTACCAAATTTGCCTTTCTTCGAGCTGCAAAAGATACCCGAACAAAATATGTTATAGATTATTTCAAAGTTCTCACCAAGGCAGCTCATTTACCTCAAATAATGTTGGACAATGTATTGTCACGACTAACAACCATCCAAATGTTTTTGTGCTACCCTATAGAACTGGCCTTGCAGCGTACCGCGTCTATGTATGAGTCATCGCCGGCCGGCCGCGAATATTCAGGAATGCTGGAATTATCTCGATGGCCTGGTCGATAATCATATAGAGTGGTCTCAGAATACTTCTCGAGTATTCATGATAGATTTGATATTATATATAAGGAGCAGACCTAGGGCGAATAGAGAGTCAGTTAATCATTGAGTGTTGAATTGTAAAGAGCTATTAGTTGTAAAGTTATAAGAGTAGTTTAGTGTGTTCAATTGTATACAGTGGTAGTGAATGAAGAGAGTATTAATTTAAAATAGTAAAGTTGTAATTTTGTTCAGAACCCACGGGAAAACGTAACATTTGGTGTCAGAAGTGGGATTGTGAAGAGACCGGACTTGTGAAGTATTAATTTTATAACATTCTATGGTCAATACGAGGCAACAAACGGCAGAAATGGAGCAAATAAATAAAATATTGGCCGATATCATGAATAATTTAAAAGCTGAGAGGCGAGCGGATCGGGAAGTGGATGAACGTAGAAAGCAAGTGGATCGGGAAGAGGAGGAACGTAAAAAGCAAATAGAGCAGGACCCATCGAGAGGGTAGAAACACGCCCTAGCCCTAGAAATCTAAGTCAGCAGTCAGGGACGTATCCATGCAGGAAGAAAATTTGGCGAACAGTTGTGAACTAACTGAGATGGACGGTATTTTGAAGAAATTAATTGGAGTTCTTCAGGCCACGGGGAGATTCCCGGAGCCACTAGAAGTTAGGCCATATAACCGTAATCGGTGCTATAGATGTCGCAAGACTGGACATTTCAAAAGGGACTATCGAATACAGATATTCCGGGAGCCACAATAAGTTAGACCATGTATCCGAAATGCTATCAATCAGTGCTATAGATGTGACAGGATTGGACATTTCAAAAAGAACTATCGAGTACAAAGATTCCGGGAGTCACTAGAAGATAGGCCACGTAACCGGAATGTTTCGAATCAGTGCTATATATGTGGCAGGACTGGGCATTTCAAGAGAGACTGTCAAGTACAACTACGGCACAGTTTATGCCGTACTAGAATCAGTTAAACAACTCTCCACGTGTTTTGAAGCCAAGCGCTTCAACCAATAAAAGCACTGGAAGTTCTTGTCTTGAGCCTGCGCTCAATAAGTGAACGCTGCCTTTATAAATAAAATATCATTCGGCATATATGTATGTCTCTTTTCAATAAGATACCGCCTGTAAGTAGAAAGAGATAGAGGTAGTGTTGGCGAGAATTAACCGTAAAACGAGGCACGCAACAGGCTTGTATTGTGCTTGTATTCAGATGAGATCTCGATTATTGATTTTCTGCGCGGCGACAGGAAAAGTATGTTGATTGAAAAGGAACCTAAAAGCGAAAACTACCAACTTGTTTGTTCGAGAGCCGGCTTTGTTTGTAGTGTTTTTGTGGACTGCTTTCCCGAATTTTGTGTATTAAATCCATAGACTTAGTTATATGCCTATGATTAGATCCTAGTTCGACTCTGTCCACGGCCCATCTGGCCGTATAATTCTGACGTTTCCAACTAATAATGCGAATGCTCGAAATATGAGAATTCATGAAAAAAATAGAATTTGGCTTCACGAACATCAAAGGTGCCGGCTCAGAGTTGTATAGCTGATTCGGTGACGGTATAAATTGTGACTACGGTCTACATCTCCATCCAAAGTTCTCACCAAGGCAGCTCATTTACCTCAAAAAATGTTCGACAATGTATTGTCACGACTAACAACCATCCGAAAGTTTTTGTGCTACCCTATAGAGACGTTGGCAGTTCAAAGTCAAGTCAGGAAAAGTTACAACAATATAACTTGAAGACTAAGAACAGGGAAGGAAGAGGGCATAATAATACAGATGCTATATCCAGGCTATGCGAGGATAAATATAAACATCGCCAAAGAATTGACCAACGAGAAGGAATCACTCCCATTAGGCGAATCACGTTTAAGGTTGATCAGCAGTGGACCACAGAGCAACTAAAGAAATATCAGCTTGAGGATAATGAAATAGCACTACTGCTAAATGCTAAAGACGAACAACAACCAAGCCTAAGCTGGAGAGATATTTCAACTAAATCTCTGTGGGCTCAGTGGGACTCCCTGGTAGTTGAAAATGGACTCCTTAAACGAGCCTGGGAAAGCGCCGATGGAAAAGTAGTGAAGGCGCAGTTAGTGGTACCAAGGAAGAGGGTATCGGAAGTTCTGGAAGAAGTATATAATAAAGTTTCGTGCTCATCTCGGAGTTAATAGAATGATTGACAAGTTCCGCGATAGATTTCACTGGGTCAACTACTATCAGGAAGTGAAATCATGGTGCCAGCAGTGTTCAAACTGTGCCTCAAGTCAATGACCCCAGACAAGATCCAGTGGGAAGATGAAACAGAATGATGTGGAACTACCGTTTAAAGGTCTCGACAGTGATCGAATGAAGGCTCGATATTATCTCCAAGCTAACGCTATTGGATTTCAGATGAATGATAAAGTCTGGTTATATAATCCGCAAAGGAAGAAAGGAAGATCTCCCAAGCTAACGCTAGCATGGGAAGGGCCCTATACAGTCATCAAAAGAATTAATGACGTAGTGTATAGAATTCAGCGTAGCCCCAGAAGCAAACTGAAAGTTATCCACCTCGACAGGCTGAAAGCATATCACGGACATGAAGTATCTGATCGGGACGATCAAGTTTAAGAGGGAGGCAATGTTACGACTAACAACCATCCGAACGTTTTTGTGCTACCCTATTGAACTGGCCTTGCAGCGTACCGCGTCTATGTATGTATTCAGGAACGCTGGAATTATCTCGATGGCCTGGTCGATAAGCATATAGAGTGCTCGGAATGCTTCTCGAGTATTCGAGATTTTATATAAGGAGCAGATCTGGGGCGAATAGAAAGTCAGTTAATCATTGAGTGTTGAATTGTAAAGAGCTATTAGGTTGTAAAGTCGTCTTAGGCCAAAATTAATCCGAGTCCGCCAGGGTGACACCATATCACCAAAGGTGTTTACACTGGCTCTGGAAGAGGTCTTTAAAACACTACAATGTCAAGAAAAAGGTCTAAAAATCGATGGATCGTATCTTAGTAATTTACGATTTGCGGATTACATAGTCCTCATTTCACTCGTATGGGTCTTCACCCATACGAGTTGAGAGCAACGCTGCAGCAGCTGAACGAGGCGTCTAAAGCTATAGGTTTAAAAATGAACACTGCAAAAACCAAAATCATAAGTTCAGAACAAACTGTATATATTCCTAGATAACAGCATAATGGAAAATGTTACCGAATATATATACCTCGGTCATACTATTAAATTGGGAAAAGAAAACCAAAGAGCAGAAATATCAAGAAGAATTGGACTTACTTGGGCCGCCTTCGGCAAACTCCAACATAACATATTTTTAAAAATCAGGAAATCCCTATAAACCTAAAACGTAAGGTGTACGACACATGTATTCTGCTCGTGGCTACTTATGGCCTCGAAACAATGGCCATCACAAGTGGAAAGATTGAACAGACCAATACTTGCCGCACTTTGATTCTGTATGAGAAGCGCCGTTTAGGAGAAGAACTTTGGGACAAACAAGTGTGTGCAGTTCAAGTCGCCATCAATAACGTTTAGAATAAATCTACAGGAGCATTGCTTGGTTATATTCCCCGTAATCGTAGTGATGCATTTTTAATAGATGAAGCTAGGTAAATCCCAGTTATGATCGAAAATTTACTGGCAATAAGAGAAGCAGCTGCTAGAAAAATTTAGTCATGCCAAACCAAACAGAAACAGCATTTCGACAAAAAAAAAAGCAAAAGCCAAGAAGATATGAACGAAGATATAGAGGAAGAGATCTGGTAGTAATTATTAAACAAGTACCTTCTACTGGTACAAGTCGCATACTAGCTTCAATTTATAATGGTGCAATGGTAGTTATTAGTTTAATTATATTCGATTACAGTCAATAATAAAAGTATTATGAGCACTTTACATTCACTAAGTTCCTTTAAAGGAAAATTGGTTCCTCAGACTATTTTTTTTTTCAGGAATGTCATGCCACTTTTGCAGCCAAAGTCGGATCTATAGACACGTGTAACGGGATTGTGGGACTAGATAATTCACTCCACTAATTAATTCAAAACACTCTATTAATGAAAGATCAAAATAAGAATGGTAATACAATAATTCCGTGCTTTCGGTCAAGGCGGTCGAACCCTCACTACTCTTCTATCTATATTCTATTATATAAACTCCAAACGCTTCGTCATGTTTTGGATTCGTCATTCGATGCGTCGCTCGGCAGCCTGACTTCACAGTGGTTCAGCATCCCAACATTGTACAGTGGCTCTCACAGGGCCATCATGCAGCGCAAATTTGCGGGATTTTTCGCCGACTAAGAAGTGCATTATTCTGCTCTTCCATGCAACATTTATTATTTTGATCGCGCCTGCTCACGTAATATGTAGGAAGGTATACAGGGCGTGTTTCAAATGTAAAAATTTCGTGGGAGAACATTTTCTAATCAAATTAAGCACAACAAATGAACATGAATTCAAGAATGATCTAGTAGTACCTTATATCTTATGTAAAATACTTTTTCATTATTTAGTAAAACAATATCACCACGAACCAAATTTAAAAAGAAATCAGCAATTTGTAAATGAGTAGACCAGTGGTCACTGCTAAATCAAAAAGTATCTACTAATTGCGAAAGAGGTGGATTTAAAGCGTTATAAATTGTTCTTAACAAAAATACAGTAAGGTCCACCAACACAGCAAAAAAAATCAATATTTCAAAAACGAAAGGGGATATAATTTATAAAAAGGAACTAAAGAAATACCATGAAAAAAAATGCTATTTCTTTTACACCTTGTAGATGGTAAAATATTTCAACACAAAATGATCCGACAAAACAGGCGCGTTCAGAAATATTTTTATACTGCTGGAAAATTTAAGTTCCAACAGTTTGTATCACCCTTTATAGCCTTTTTGTAACGTTATTTGCATCGTGCTGTTAAATGCACTCGCTGGCAATGTATAATAATTAGTCGAACTAATTATAAGTTATTACTATCAATTACATTTCCGTAATATAAAAACTATAACCCTTAATCATCTGCCAAATAGGGCAATGTGAGCAATTGAGCATATATTAAAATGGTCTAAACACTAGACGAGTGTGTTACCCTATGTAGATAAAAATATGCAAATATATACAATGAATTTCATTGATATCACAATGGTTGGTTCAAATAATGGCAGAATCTTTCATGAAGTGAACTAGATTATAATAAAGATTGATTTTTAATCTGAGAGGCATGTTGATATATTATAAATCTGCAATTTCAGGCCCTTGAAATAATGTGCAGAATTATATTTTAGAGAGTTTAAATCGAAAACTGCATACTTGTTCGAAAAATTCTACATTAATATCTAATTTCTCGTACGCAAATTAACGTAATGAATGATACAAACAGTGGCGGCTCGTGTGTTTATAAAGTGGGAGGGCGCAAGGAGAGAAGAAATTTTATTGCTTTTATGAAAAAGCTCGCCGCAGGCTTACCCGCCTAAAGCGTAAAATTATGGGTTATGGGTATTAAGTCGGTAAAATCGTTAAAAAAAAACAAAGATTAGGCGCCCTCTTGAATGGCAACTGTTGCGCACTTAAAAGAAATGATTCCAGAAGAGTAAACCATTAAAACAGTTTATTGTACCCTATGTTGGGGTTTGAAACCTTCGGCAACATGCACTGAAACACAGTTTTATCCACAATACCGAAACAGAATTATTACACACGACGCGCGTTTCGCTAACCATGTTAGCATCATCAGGAGATGATTAAAATTCTTTAAACTGTTAAACTGTTTTAATCATCTCCTGATGATGCTAACATGTTTAGCAAAACGCGCGTCGAGTGCAATAATTCTGTTTCGGTATTGTGAATCATGAGAAGTTCGAAAACGTTAAAAAATATACCAGTTTGATGGAAAAAAGGGTGATTGTACATATTTTTGTTGGTGGTTAGCACCTGGACCTTGCCGTTTCCTAGTTTGTAAATTGGAATTCCACTAGCCGGTTTTTGGCTAAAATAAAATTTTCAATAACTTTTTCATCACACATCACACACACACTTTCATTTTATGTTTATTCAAACGCCATGAAAAAGAAAAACACCATTTGACACTGTGTTCAAATATCGGTGGTGTCGAAAGACATTACTGCAAGAAAAGAACTTTTTTCAATGTCTTGCAAATTTTGTTTTCTGCATACTTCAAACATACATTGCAACAAGCGCGCAAATTATTTAGATGTTTATCTAATTCCGAATCAATCTTTCTACTAGTTCTAAAAACACCCCTTCGTTTCCCGAATTACTCTTTTCATTATGTCCACGGAGAGGAAGGTTACGTGTCCCACATAATTTTAATGTGTATAATTTTAGAAACAACCAACCGATTTTGCTTAACCGTTTCATTATAAATATGTATTTGTTCTGCTTAGGCCTTACTTAAACAAAACATTACATTCCTAATAAGTAAAAACTCACCAGATTGTGTTAATGCTTTGGACAATTTTCGTGCAGATTTAGACTAGATGTAATTACGGGCCGAGGCCGTCGCCGTCGGACGCTCAGCGTTTCGATCGTCGCCGTCGTAGCCTCGATTTCACTCTTATAAACAATGTATTCTGCGGCAAGTGGTAGTTCAAAAATATGTAAATTCGCAAAGTTTATGTTAAATTGTACGTAGGGAAGGATATTTTATTTTTCTATTTATTTTTGTAGGCAGTGCGCGCGCACGGGCGCACTTATTGAGAAACCGCCCCTGGATACAAACAGGACATTATTACATTCATGGATGTATTGAATAAAAGTGGTACTCTTAGGTCCTTCATAAATACCATGTAGAAGAAATATTATGTAAATGTAGAACTGTTTTACTCATTTGAATAATACTCCAGGTAATATTTGAGTTCTGTATTCACATTAATTATTACTTAAGATTCTCGCTATGATTATCTTTATAATATGTTGTATAATACTGCTTATACTAATTAATACCTCAATATTCGTTATGGAGAAAAACCCTTTTTACCAAGGATCAAATTTTGTTCGGTTCTCGTTGTGTAATATAACTAGATCACCTGGTTTAAGCTGTAATTGATTAGGTTTTTTATCGTAGGTCAGTTTCCGTAACTCTTTAGCTTTTGCAATATAATGCTGAGCGCGAATGTTTGTCGCTTGTATCAGGTGTCGAACTTCCTGATAATAAGCGTCTGTGTTGTATACAGGGTCAACTTCGTCTCCTAGCAGATTCTGAAGCAATTCAGCTTTTCGTGCGAAAACTAGTTCAAATGGAGTATAATTGTGATATGCACTGGGCGTAGTGTTATAGTAGAAACTGTAGTATTTGATTAGTTCGCCCCAGTCGGTTTTTGCTTCGTTAATATACATACGTACATATTCATTAAGGACTTTGTGATTTCGTTAACATCCTCCAATGGTTTGACTATGATATGCTGTCGAAAATTTTTGTCAATTGTTGCAATACCTCATTCCTGTACTCTGTACCCATATGGGTACTGGTACTATTTTTACGTATTTTGTTAACTCGCATTGGATCGTAACTGCGTATTGGTTGTTTTGGAATGTTTTCTGAAACGTCCAATGCATACGATGTCGAAAGCTCTCTGTGGAGTAGGCGTAATAATCATGGGTTCCACATGAGTTACTTTATTTTTATTTAATTGGCATTTAACACAATTTCTTACGTAGTTCGCTTCGTCTTTTGACATTCGTTTCCAACGATATTCGGTTCTTAATTTTTTAAGAAGTTTCTTTTGTCCACAATGTCCTCCCGTAAGTGGATCATCGTGAAATTGTCTAATTAAATTTGTTTTCTCGTCGCGACTCGAGTTAACAATTGGACCCTTATATAAGATAATATTTAAATTCTTCAATATTTTATTCCCTATTTCTTTCAATTTATTTATTGTGCACATTTTAAGTATTTGGTCATTTGCTTTTAGCTTAACCTCATAAATATCATGATCGCCAGCCATTAATTCGAGCTTAGACAGTATTGTCGCTAGCGACATATTGCCATTACTAGTGATCGTAATTTTATTTTCGTAATTTTCGGCGTTTAGACGAATTTTTGTCCTCAAGACTATCCTAAGATAGTTGGGCTTAACGACGAATTTCACTATAGGTAATTTAATTGTACTGACATTATCTAGAGTTTCTAAAATTTTTGGTTCTGGAATGTCGGTCTTATGTTTTTCAATGGTTTTTATTTCTTTTCATATATCATAAAAAATATATAATCCCTTAAAGTGCTATTCCACTAAATTGATTTTGTTCCTAACAGAAAAACTATTACTGGTTTTTTACTAGGATTTCCAGTTCCTAAACCAATATGTGCTATCATGCTTAACTGAAGGAAGGGATTGCATTTTGAGACGAAATTTAAATTTGGAATAAATAGCTTATTACGCACTGCTTCAATTTACGAACGATAATCTTAATAAATACTTTTTCCTTTTCTATCTTTTAACATTCTTATCTTTTGCCAACAATCGTATACCCATAATTGTAATTGCTAGCAATATAACCGGGCAATCTAACATTTATTGCCAGCAATCGGGCAGTCTTATTAAGTATGATTGCCAGCAATCGGGCAGTTTTTATACAGTATTTACGGCAGTATTTACTAAAGTTTGCAGCAAACGGACAGTCTTTAACTACATTTATCAGCAAACGGGCAGTCTTTACTACAGTTGTCAGCAAACGGACAATCTTTAATTACAGTTGCCAGCAAACGGGCAGTCTTTACTACAATTGTCAGTAAACGGGCAGTCTTTAACTATAGTTGCTTGCAAATGGGCATTCCTTACTACAGTTGCCAGCAAACGGGCAGTCTTTAACTATAGTTGCCAGCAAACGGGCAGTCTTTGATTACAGTATTTAGGTAAAACCCGTAAAAATGTAATTTCAGCATCCCGACATGCTATCAATTTTAGTAATTTTAGTTTGTGAGTACGTTTTCATGTGTTTTGTTTATTTTTTGTTTTCTTAACGCTCCCGCTCCGATTTTATATTTCATAGTTATATTTGCATCCAAATTCACTTTATTTTAAATACGAGTCCTGTATAATAAGGTCCAATAAATTAAAATATTACTGTATTAAAAAAGTATTCAAGAAAATTTATATCTACAAAATTTTCATCAAAATACTAGTTATGAATTGAGATAATGATGAATTTTTATAGGAAAAGCAAGTACCTTAGGTATAGTATTTACATTTAATTTTGTCAGCTCTTAATTTACATCTGATCATAATAATTAATATTTATAACAGGTGTTTTTTTTAAACAGACTATCAACATCAAAATTTGTGGCCTATTATGGTAATTTGTAATAATTTTTCTACGCAGTGCTGCGATTTTTTGTGAGAGTTTGTGATTTTTAAAGTGGGATTAAGAATACAAAGTAATGCAAACCCGATTTTTATTTCTTAACTTTTGAACACGATAGCAGATTTACCACCAAATCGTAAATATTTCTTGGGCTACCATTCTTTTAGGGAGATTAAATTAGACTAATGCCATTGGCTCATAATCTGTGATTAAAGTGGTTTTATTCATATCCTGTTAGCTTAGTAAGCAAAAATAACAGCTGAAATAATTTCTATTTATACCATTCATGACATATAGCAAACTGATGCAAATTCATTTTCAGGCATAAGTTTAGAAGAACAAATAGGCAAAAAGGAAATTC
>JAEQML010082716.1:0-10718 GCA_016904865.1 Pissodes strobi | reverse complement strand
TGAAGATAGTGTTAATCCTAAACCATCTCGAATATGCTCAAGGCATTTCAAAGACTACGACTTTGAAGTATGAACTTTTGAATTATGAGTCAAAAAAGGGGCCTAAACTAAAGTGTGATGCAGTACTTTATCAGATTTTGATATTGTCTGGTCTGAATTATAACTTTTTTGCAGTGTTTAGTGCTAAAATTCTTATATTTTATTGGGTAAACAAGTGAAAATTTGACAATTAAAAATGCGTTATGCTGTGCACGTTGATTTACGCTTAAAAAACTTGCAGATGTAGGTATAGGTTATAGTAGTAGTAGTAAACTCTCTGATGGCCTTTTTCGTAAGAAAATTCAGCCAGTAAAGACCCCTATCCAGGCTTAGTTCTACATTGGTTACACCTTGATGGACAGAGATACTACTTTTAGAGCCCTCAGTATGTCCAGTATGTACTCCTGGGGGCTCAGACTTGTACTTGCACGGCTTGTTTTAAGGTTCGAACACCACCGGCTGGACATTCACACACATTTAAATCTTGTACATGCACGGGGCCTAACCCCCGGCTGGACGTCCGAATCTTATTCGGGGAATCTACACAGCCCCTGAAAGCCCCATGTGCTCCCAAACTAACATATATGTATATGAAGCTGGAACAAAATGGCCGATACCCGACACGTGCACACTCGACCGAAGACGAATCGGAAGTCCAGTTCTAGGTTTTGTTTATGGCGTTGCTCCTAGGCAATTGTCAGCACACCCATCGTTTGGCGCTTAGACAGAGGCAGAGCTACCCTTCTGCTTGTGTTACACGATCTTCCGGTTTGAAGAGCCTTATATTCGGTGGGAACCTGGTGATGCCCGACCTTTGCATAGATGCAAACTACTGAATTGCACGACTGAGTTTCCATGCAAGGAAGCTTCGCACACTGTAGGTATAACCACTTTCTGTGAGAGGCTCCAAATCCCCGCAGAATATACCCCTGACCGCCCTCAGGCCACCGCGTACGGAAATTAACCCTGGGGTCCGAGTAGGAATCACCCTCCACTACGCGATCCACCCCTTACACCTTCCAGCCGGCAAGACTCCCCCCGAAGCATTAGAACACGTTTTCTAAGCAATAAGCTTCCACTACCCATGCCGAATTCTATAATGCGTTTCTAACGTGTTCATCCTTCGACGGCAGAACCGGAACATGAAGCTATGAAAGGCCCAGACTACAATGGCCAGGACGTTCGATTCTTCCTGGGGGAGAAAAACGGTCACTAAACTTTTGTCACGTGTCGCCCAATGGCCTGTGCCAATGGCGCCCAAAGAGCCGTCACCGAACGCGTGTTCACTCGACCGAAGACGAAACGGATGTGAAAAATATAAACTTGTAATTTCTTAGGGAAAATCTAGGGAATTTTCCTCCAAAAATCTAGGGAAATTAAAAAAAATTGTCTGGCGACCCTGATAATGCCTGTTCATGTTTTGCGTTATAAGATCCTTTACACAAATAGTGCACTATATAAAAATCGGCCTTTCCTATTGGTCGATCCGCATTGCCCTCCCCTCGCTTCGCTCGCTACGGGGGCTCAAGAAAAGGAAACTAACCAGGTGCTAACCCAAGACATACCCAAAATTAAGAAAAAAAACTGTTTAGAAACATAATCTTAAAGAAAAAAAAATAGCAACGGGGTTCGAACCTCGGCCGTCCAGGTGACACCCGCTGCATAAACCTCTGCACCACCCTGGCCCTTGACAGAAACCGATTGCATCACGCAGACATAGCGTAATACGAGATGGATCGACCAATAGGAGAGGTCGATTTTTACATAGTGCACTATTTGTGTAAAGGATCTTTAAATGCTCATGTTTTGCCATTACCATTGTCTTTATAAACAAAGCCATTACTCATGTCCGCAGCTTTCGCATCCAAAAATTAGTTGGTTCGCTAGACTCTTGTGTTTTTGGAATGGTATTGGTATGGTTCTTTGTCTTTTTTAAGTGTTTTATCTAAGCCGTATTCGATTGAGACTGGAGATCAGTTCAAAATGAACTGAAACTGAACTGATATTTCAGTTCAGTGAGAAAACAAAAAAAAAGCCGATTGACAATTGACATTTAAATGCCATCTTTTACCTGAACTATCGAACCGATCTAAGTGATCCCGGTTCATTTTCGGTTCACTTACAGGTGAGCTGGAGCTACTAGGTGTTTTTCTTTCACCTGCACTAAGTACACCTTTTGCACCAACTCTTTTTCTTTCTCCGGTGCACTTGCACTGAGTGCCATTTAGTGTTTAGTGCAGCACTTTCTCCACCGACTATTTTGTTGGTGTAGGTAGGATGGTGGGACAATGGCGAATAACTGGCGGTATTTTCAAATCAAAACTTATCCTACAATTTTGTTAAGCTGTTGCTGCCCAAGGCCCAAGACAATTTTGTAAGAAAATCATGAAAAAGGCAATAATACTTTGCGATCACAACGGTGAGATGGTTTTTTCTTTCGCTGCTGCACCATTATTTGGTAGAGCTACACTGACGTACACCAAGGCCAGTTGGTGTACGTGAAAGAAAAACACCTACTTTTTAGCACGATACACTCACAAGAAGTGTACCGTGCTTTTTAGGTAGTGGGGACAAAGTGATATTTTTACAATCGAACACGTGAACACGAATCAGTTCAATAAAGTTCAGTTAGATCGATCTGAATCGTTCCAAAGTAGTAAATCGAACACGGCTCTTATCTATGAGACATTTTTTTTCTTTGTATCATGTCACATGATTTATGTCTGATGACAGCCCTGCAACTTTGAGCCGTCAACTGTTCGCATTACAACCAGTCGTCCATAATATTTATCTATGCAGTCGTCTGTATGTGGTCTGGTGGTCTAGAGGTCTGCATGCTTAGATTAGGAATCTTGTCTAAGTCTGCATGCTTCCCGTCGGTTTTTTTAAAAAAAATTTAAGGTTATATTTCTAAACAGTTTTTTTCTTGGGTTAGCACCGGGTTAGTTTCTTTTTCTTGAGCCCCCGTAGCGGCGTATTAAGATCCTTTGCACAAATGTAAAAAATCGACCTCTCCTATTGGTCGATCCGCATGGCCCTCCGCTCGCTACGGGGGCTCAAGAAAACTAAACTAATCAGGTGCTAACCCAACACATACCCAAAATCAAGAAGAAAGCTGTTTAGAAAACATAAAAATAAGAAAAGCAAGGGGGCTTGAACCCGGGTCGTCCAGGTGAGAACCAGCCATATAAGCCTCTCGACCACGAGAGCTCTTGCCCCAAAATGATTGCATCACGAAGACATATTGTAATACGAGATGGATCGACCAATAGGAGAAGTCGATTGTTACATAGTGCTCTATTTGTGTAAAGGATCTTAAAAAGCCCCGTAGAGAGTGGAGGGCATGGCCTGCGAACTGTTTATCGAACGTTCTGAGCAACTAATTTAATATGCCCCAGGCCGTTTGAGGGCGCGCTAGTCGTGTGTCATGTCAAAGTAGTCAAAGTCAAAAACATCAATGTCTTACGTCAATTTTGAATTAACAACATAACAACAACAACGAAACGAATGCAATCAGAATTGGCGATAAAGATTAGTAATGTTGTAATGTAAGTGGTTTGATTGTAATTATGTACTTAATCGTAAGAATTTAAAAAATATAATTTTTACACACTGTTCCTTAATGGCATGCTAATATTTGAAGGTGTTTGTATGAAGAAAAGTCCATATAGACATAATTATGTCCGCAATGGCAATTTTTATAACAAAAAATTATCATTGTCAATGTTAATAAGATTCAATTATAATGTAATTGCTTTAATCAAGAGTTTGAAGGGAAATACGCAAGAGACCATTTTTGTACAATTGACCAGACTGTGGAAAATATCCACATGGAAAAATGTCTGTGGCATACTTACCACTATACCACTGTTTTCTACTGACATAATTATGTGGATTTGTATCCTATTTATACACATACTAAAACTGAAACTATGTACTTAATATCCCAAAAGTACATTTGGAGAATATCAAAAAAGAACAATATTTATTTAAAAAAAAATTAAGCTCTTACGAACATATCTTCATATATGAACTTTTCATATGTATCTGGCTTGGATTCAGCTAAGATTGCACAGTACAGGTTTGTCATAAATTTTATAAAACAGGCATGTTTCTTAATTTGCCCTACAGGCTTACTGTTCATTCTTAGAAGAGCACCCTGTATAAGACATAATGATTTACGGGTGTTCTGAAACTTACCATATTTTTTTTTAGTGATCCAGTCTTTTGTCTGAAGTAAATGTTTCTCAAGTAAAAGATTTAACACCTAAGGCAAAACATCTCTTTGAAAGAGCTCGGCAATTAGAGAAACGAGCCTTATCTTCAAGGAAAACTCGATTTTCATTAAAGAGAAAGTTGACGCAAGCTCAGAAGTTCTCTAAATCCCAGATGTTGTGAAAGCCAAGTGGAAAATAGCTCTAGAAAACCCAGGGGAAGGCAGTATACCTTGGAGGATAAGGTTTTAGCTTTAGCTATCTATAAGCAAAGTGGTACTCTCGAACCAAAAAAACATTATACAGGGTGTACCACAAGGGTCAATTCTAGGTCCTCTGCTCTATCTCCTGCACACTAATGAAATTGTAAACATCACTACTAATAAAATAATACTGTTTGCTGATGATACAAACGTAATCTACAGTTCGAATAATGTTGAGGAGTGTGTTGGAGAGGTAAGGAGGACCATGATGGACCTAAGTGACTGGTTATCTAAAAACAATCCATTGCTTAACATGTCCAAAACTAAATTGTTGTTATTTGGGTCACAAAATCTTATAAGTGCACCAACCACTCATAATAATAATCTAGTTGAATCGGTGGAAACCTTACCCTTCCTGGGAGTGACTGTTGACAGGAGATTGGATTGGAAAGAGCATGTTGATCGAGTACATGGCTCTGAGTATTTCAAGATTTTGCTTCGCATTAACTTATAAGAAATAATGTTGGCATTAGTGCTGCGCTATCATCATATCATGCTTTCGTGCAGTCCAGGCTCAGGTATGGCATAGTGTTTTGGAGAAATAGTGTAATAAACAGTAGAATTTTTATTCTTCAAAAAAAGTGTCTTAGGTCTATTTTCGAAATAAAACCATTCGAAACATGTAGAGAAACTTTTATTACAAACAATATATTGACACTATAGCTTATATATTTATGAGCTGTTTATTAAAAATAACTTATCTTCTTTCTTTGAGCAGTTGCAGTGTGATCATGAGCACAACACTAGACATAAAAACTTTCCTATTCCTGAAAGACCCAATTTCACATATATAAATAGGAACTGTACACATAATATGGTTATTAAAATATGGAACCGCCTACATGAAACTTTTAAAAATACCAAAAAGATGAAAGAATGTTTAAAAAAATTCTCATTAAAAAATGCTATTATACCTACTATCAGTGAGTTCCTAGAAGATAATGACTTTCAAGAGTTGCTGTGATATAAAATAAAAATAAAAAGCCCCTTTTTAGATTTTATTATCTTAAGTAAGTACCTATGTTTGTTTTACTATCCTTGTTTCATTTTATGTTGCAATTCATGTTAAATAGGTATTAGTTATAGGTAAATTTTCATTTTTATATTATGACATGGTCTACACTCTTATCGAGTAAAATTGTACATTATTAAGTGCGAACATGTATGGATCTATTATTGAAATAAATAAATAAAATAACAATCTCGCTTAGTTGATATTGCACATTCATTTAAAATATCACTGTTCATGGATTTCTTGTTATAGGTATATCTTGTGGATTTCTTAATTCCACACAATTAGTTCAATATTAATATAGTTCAAATTATAATTTTGGTGATGGACATATTGTTTTTGGGCGGGTGCTACAACTAGTGCTTCTAAAAAATGTTTGTTTCACTGTACCTGCTTTCTTTTATTTAGGGGTGAAACAACCAAGAGTATTATTATCAAAAATTCAGTAGATCTGCCGCTAAATTCAAGGAAGTAGTCTTTTGTTTAGCAAATATTTATGACTTTGTTCGTTTGCCTTGCTAAACGATGGCTTTGCTTTCTATTTGCACTTTTTCACATTGCAGACACTTTTTGAGAATATTACTAGATAACGATTTCTTGAAAGAAATAGATCTTTACTATCTTCATAACGCAAGTTTTAGCAACGCAAATAAATAGCCTCTGTATTTTCCTTGTAATAATTTACTACTATTTTTCACTTAGATCATTATCAGGTTCTCTACCATTATGAACAGTAAATTAAATAAATTAAAAGTGTCTGGTCTATTACTTGAATCTTCCTTAAAAAAAAATAGTAGCTTTTTTTATAAAAAAAAATATAGCTAATGAAAATTTGATACGATTGTGTCTCGACCTAATTTCAAGAAAATGCAAGAAGACACTGACAATTTGTTATTATCAGGTTTCAACTAGATCAAATGGATTTTCAGTGCAGAAAACAGCAAACCAGCGCAGTGGTCTCATGCGCTATCGAATTTGACTGCTATTATACAGGATGAGGATTTTAACATATTACAATGTAATAGTTCAAGCTGCTTGAAATAATTAATATTTTAGGTGGATATGTAACATAAGACCTAAGTTACTTATTTTGACACATTTTTATTTTATACAGGGTGTCTCAAAAGTATGTTGAAAATCAAACATTCTTTTATTTGAAGATCCGATATATTGTATTACATATTTCATAAATTTTCCTCCATATTTAATTCCCTTTAATTTCAACTGAATTTTGGAATATGACTGACTAAGTTTTTTTTTCGAAGGGAATTCCACAAAGGTAATAAAATACCAGAAGTGTCATTAAAAAAAAAGTTAAATGTTTAGCGATTTTCGAGACTACCTTTATAAAATTAAATGTAATTATTTGGTAACCTACTTATTTCAAAGAGCTTAGACAATATTGTATTATAACAGAAAAATCATCAACTTGTATAATTTCTGTGGAATTCGATAATTGCCGAGGCTGTTGTATAGCTGTTAAATCAAGCTATTTGTGATTTTTAAGAAATTCAAATGTTCGCGCCAAAACAGTACATCAGCGCCATCTTGTAGAGAAAGAACGAAGTATTGATTTATGTCAAAAACGTAGATTCCTTTTTGCGGCAAACGATTGTACTTAGCCCCACGATGATAGATGTCGCAAGAATACGAACTTATTCTATTGTATGGAAGTGGGCATTCTATCCCCCTATATATATATTTATCTATGGTGGAGGGCTATGCGAAAAGTGAATTTAGGCAACCCACATTACTCTGCTCAGAGTTGTGGGGCTGTCCCTAGATTCTTGTAGTCACGTGTCTAGGGATGCAACGATACTGAGAAGTATCGATACTTTGTACTTGTGAGTATTTTAGAGGAATGGTGTCGATTATACTCGATACTTTGAAAATAGGTATCGATACATTAAGGTTTTTAGGTATCGAGTACGAGTTCAGATGTGGCATGTAATTCGTCTAATTTAGAGGCAAATGGCCACAATTTACAGGTAAGCGGATCTTCGCATATTAGTTATTCTAATTTTCAATTTCTATACTGTTAATAAAATTAAAGAAATATAATTAAAAAAAAAAACATTTTTATTGTATAAAATTACAAGAAACAACAAACAACTCAGGGCATTTAAACTGAAAACATAAAGCATGAACATTAACGTAATATTTAGTATTTAAAAATAAGCAGAACTATAGAAAAGTAAGCTGCATTTACATTCAATTTGAAGTCAAATTCAAGTTGAAATTTGCCTGCTTGTCATATGGTGACAGCACGTAGCATTTACATTGGAGAAAATTCGAAGTTGACTTTGAAGTGCACTTTGAATTTTGTTAAGCTGCTTGCCAAACGCAAGCAGAAAATAAATTTATAGGTTAGATTATTTTTGTTTATCTTAATATTCTTAATGTTGCTTTGTTTAGGTCAGGTCTAATTTATCTATGGATTAGGTAAATTTCAATTTTGTGTTAGAATAAATTAACATTTGTATCAAACAATTTGCACACATGTAAAATGGACTTTGAAGGACCCCACTTTGATGAAAATGATTTTTTTGAAGGCACTGTAATTGAAAAAAACGATTTCAACGAGGAATTGTTCTTAAAAATGTTTCGTAATTATCTGGCAATATACAACACACAAAATAAAACATTCCATACGTATAATTACGTAACCTAAAAATTCGTTCAATGTAAATGACATATTTGCGAATTGCACTTTGACTTGGACTTCAAATTGAATGTAAATGCAGCTGTAGTCATTTTGGAGACAACTGTTCGTATAGAGGGCGCCGTGCGAACTTCACATGGTTGACCGGTTTCGACATAGATGGCGCCGCGTAATCATATGATGATATTTTTTATTGGTAACACCCAGACAACTGACAACTTACCTCTTTGTTACCAATATAGAAAAACATTAATAGTCTACCGACCGCACATAAACACGCCAACCATAATTATATGTTAGGTTACTAGTTTACTAGGGTTACTGTAAAAGCATCCACAATTTGGGGTAATCACCAATATCGTATTCCTTGAAAATATCAATGGCAACGCCGCCGCTGCGCCAGTACATGTTAAAGCGCTCTTTATTTTGTAAATGTGAAGTTTGTAGGATGGCGTTCATAGATAGATATCGAATGCTGTTGGCTTGCGGAACGCGAATTGCCGATGTTGAAATCTGGTAGAACTTAGAACGCAAAAACAAAACAAATTTCGATACCGATACTGCTTAAAAAGAATCAATACCTACTCAGAATCGAGTACAAAATGTACTCGATACCACGGTACAAGGAGAAACGGTATAGTATTCCGGCAGCCAAGTCTAGCTCGGGCGACGTGTCGGCTGTGTTGAGGAGCCAGAGAAAGTTTATCGACGCCCACCAGATCTACATCGAGGCTGACCTATCTCCAGCTCAGCTGAAACAACTTCAGGATACGAAAGATGAACTGCAGGTTCGCTGTACAAACGGGAAGGAAAATCTCATTTTGAGGTATGTTAACGGTATTCCAACAATAACTGCAAAAACACCGAGATCCCTTACAATCTCAACTAACGACTTAACCTGCTGCTACCAGAATGTCAGGGGTCTACGTACTAAGACGCATAGATTTTACAGTTGCGTGGTCTCCTCAGATTATGACGTCATTGCTGTCACCGAGTCCTGGCTCCAGCCGGATATCCTGGACTCAGAATTTTTTCCAGACTCATATATTATATACCGCTCTGATAGAAGAACATACCGAATGGACGAATCCAGAGGAGGGGGAGTCATGCTTGGTCTTCACAATAGGCTCAATTCTGAACTACTGGATCTTTCAAATATCAGTAACACCGTGCCAAATATAGACTTCTTAGGTTGTAAGCTCACTTTAAATTATTTTGTATTTTACGTATTTATTATATACATCCCTCCCCAGGGTTTGCCCTATTCTCAAAAAAGGCGTGGAAAATTATCGTTGCATTTCCATATTATACAACTTTTCCAAGGCGTTAGAGATTGTCTTACAGAAATACCTATTCTTCAAAATACGTAACAGATTGTCAGTTCATCAACACGGCTTTTTTTCCAGAAGATCATGTATGACTAATCTCTGCTCTTTCTCCTCTAAGTCTGCGACGCCCTTAACCGCAGAAGTCAAGTGGATGTCATTTACACAGACTTTTGCAAAGCATTTGATCAAATTGATCATTACATTTTACTACGGAAGGCATCTGACCAGTTCGGTTTCTCCAACAAACTTATCTTAGTATTTTTTTTTATGGCAGTGGCACACACACTAAAGGGAGACCCTATGGCGCTCGACGAGCGGTGTGTGTGCGAAGATGTTGATTGACACGGCTCTTGAATATTTGTAAGTTGTAATTAGTGGGAAACAGATGTTCTGGGAGTGAGTTCCACAGTGATGCAGTGCGCCAGACAAAGGAGTTCTTGTAAAGCGATGTTCTAGGAGTTTCTAGTTGTACGACGAACTGGTGCGCTCTTGCCGTCTGTCGTGACTGTCTGACAGGAGCTGCCAGGGGCGGGATGAGGCGGGCCAAATCCTGGGAAC
Organism: Pissodes strobi; assembly: GCA_016904865.1. Taxonomy (NCBI): domain Eukaryota; kingdom Metazoa; phylum Arthropoda; class Insecta; order Coleoptera; family Curculionidae; genus Pissodes; species Pissodes strobi. Next base: position 642 of record JAEQML010082716.1, on the reverse strand, counting down.
ATCTGCCGTGAAAGTATCTGTAAAACAGAGATATCTCGGCTACATGTCTGCGGTGTTCCAGACTATCTAGATTCCGGGTCAACTGCGGGTCGCCGACGAGACGCACTGCTCTCTTCTGTATGGAATCCAGCAGCTTTAGGGTGTGCTTTGGTGCGGCACCCCAGATATGTGAGCAATATTCTAAGCACGGTCTTATTTGCGCTTTGTAGAGCAAGAGCAACTGCTGCGGTGTATAGAGTTTTTTGTTGCGAAATAGCGCACCAAGCTTCTGGGAGGCTGATTTTGCGATGTTAGCAACGTGGTCATGCCAGGACATATTGCTGTTGACCGAGATACCCAGCAGTCCGATTGACGAGGATGAAGGAATGGTCGACCCTGCCATAATAATGTCAGGGCCCGCTGTATTGGCCCTCTTGGTAAAGTGGCTGCTTGGGTCTTTGCTGCATTGAACTGGACCAAATTTCGGTCACCCCAAGTTTGAACTTTCTCCAGGTCTTGATTAATTGCTGTAATCTGCTCCTGTCTGCGGTGATGAGTCTCAGTCGCTGGTAAGGGTTTTTCTGATCTAAAGTGGGAGACAAGGGTACTGTCATCTGCAAAACTGTAAACAGGATTATTTGTTTCGGTCAGCAGGTCATTAAT
>JAEQML010082715.1:0-10719 GCA_016904865.1 Pissodes strobi | reverse complement strand
TAAACACGACTCCCAGATATTTTGGGTATGGATTGTGTTTGAGTGGGATGCCTTCGAATTCGACATTAAGTTCTAAATTTGCCTGTCTGTTGCTAAGGTGAAAAGCTGAAACTGAAAATATTGTCAAGAAGAGTACCTGATCACAGCAGCTCCTTCCAGGCATGAAACCAGCCTGTTCTATAGGTATGTTATCTTGTACTAATGGGCGAAGTCGGTTGTATAAAATTCTTTCAAGGATAGTATAACAGACACTCAGCAAAGCAATTGGTCTGTAGCTGCTGGGAAGGGCGGGATCTTTCCCCTGCTTAGCAATAGCTATAGTTTTACATTTCTTGAACTTGTTTGGTACCTTGCGCTTATACATTATGTCACTGTAGAATTCCAGAAGCCAGAAGTGTTCTTCATGAACTCTGGGAATATGTTATCAATCCCTGCTGCTTTTCGGTACTTTGTCTGTTGGAGTGCAGCATTTACTTCTTCCGCAGTTACCGGGCTCATGATCGGCAAGGGCTGTTGTTGACTATTGCGGATTTGATTAAGTTGGTAGCACATTTTTCTTTTATGCTCTTTAGTAATTGTAGGTTTTGACAGTTGTTTTATTCGTTTGCTTATGGAGTCTGGAGCTGGGATTTCCCTCTGTGTCATCGATGCTTTGAGCCCGCTGTCTAATCTTCTCAGCAAGTTCCAGGCAGTTCGGCTGCTGTGTGGCTAGATGTTCTGTTGTTGTTTAGCGATACTAGAAGTTGTTCGCCTAAATCTGGGTCGCCTGTCTGTTCGAATTCATCATACAGTTTTTGGCATTCTTCGTTCCAGCAAGGAACATACGATTCTGTAACACCACGTGGGATGTGTTTTTTGGCTGCACTAATCATATAGGCCAAGAACCTTTCGTAGTTTTCGACTTTTGGTTGGATGTGTCTTATATCGTCTTCTAGTTGTTGATTGAATCGATTCCATTTTGCCCTTCGAAAATTCCATCTAGGGAGGGGCAGTGAGTTAGTTATAGGAATGGTTGTACCAAGTATTGTGATTATAAATCTATGCTGTGATTTTGGGAAATGATTAAGAATGTCTCTGCAAGCATTGCCATTATTGGTGAGATCATTAATGTTAGGTCAGGGTTATACCCCCTGTTCCACCTTCCCGAATGGAAACTTGTTTTATGCTTTGCATCATACAGGAGATTAAGGTTATTTCTTTCCGCCCAGTCAACCACTCTTTCTCCATGCTCATTGTTGTCATTATAACCCCAAATGTGGTGATGGGAATTGAAGTCACCAGTGTAAATGGCTGGGTGTGGGAGAGTGGGGTTCACGTCCATTTGCCATCTGACGGATGGGGGTTTATAGATGTTAGTTATGGTTACATTTCAACTTTAATTGCTAAGAAAAATAGTTCTTGGTGAGCAATAGAGTGGACAATGGAAATGTTTTCTATGTTGCTTCTGGCATAAGTGGCTATTCGGTATTGTGGGTGTTTAATTGCCCCGATAAGATTGTAGCCTGGAATTTTGCCTCTGTGGTGTATCTGGTAGTGGCCTGCAGTGTGAGTTTCTTGGACTGTGACTACGTCGACGTTTTGATCCATGAGAAGTTTCCCAATATATTCACTCTTACTGCGGCTTATATCCTCTATGTTAATCTGGCATATTCGGATTGTAGGTCCGATTGTCAAGTGGCTCTCAGAAGAGCAGTGAGTCTATTGCACTGTTGGCATCGCAATGTGTTCGCCAGGAGATCCAATAGACAGCCTGGCGGTTCGTGGTTGCTGCTCATTTAGCGTTACCCGGGAGGCACGTGTGATATTCTGTCACGGACGCGAACAGCTTTACCCCCCATTTGATAATAGTTAACCTTATGAACAGTACCTATTTAGTTTTATGTGTGAAAGGATGAATGTTTGAAAGTAGTTAGAAATCATTTTATATATTAATCATATTTAATGCAAATTATTGCTTGCATTATTAAACTACGTGGTACTTAAAATACATGTTTCAATTCAAACCCTATGAATACAACCCCACTAACCTACTTTGATACAGTCCACTAATTAAAGTGGTTCATTGTAAAGTTAATTACCACCCCCTCCTTTATGGTGATAAATGATTTAAGAATGAATTGTTTATACCGACCAACATCCCAGTGCCCTATAATCAAACCCGTGTAGCCTTTCTACGGCTACTAAACTATAAGGCGTTCTTTTCTTATAATGTCTCTATTTTATAAGATGCAGATAGCAAATTATAAAAATTTAAATCAAGCCTTAATAGGATATTAATTTTCCCGCACCATTAACTCGTAAAGAAGCGTATTACTAAAAATATCCACCGTATTAAATCAACCGCAACAGGTGAAAATAAAAGCTGTCATTATTGTTCGTGCCTTTACTTCTAATAAATACTATAATTTTTTCTCATTAAAGATAATTAGTTGTAGAGTAAGTAGCAATTAGTGTCATTTGCATAACTTTACTAAATTAATAAATATACGGCTTAATATCGTGTTACTGACAAGAAAATCCAAAAATTTATTAAAACTAATTAAATTGTACAACAAAAGCAACAAATTCAGTATTATTCTTGTTCTTATACCCATATTCCCACGTATGCACGTTTGCAGGTTCGTATTAAGAATTTAAGATTCGTAAACCATAAAAAAAGATTTACAACAACTTTCCGCAAGATTGGAAAATACGAGAAAATCGAAGTTACATTGAAATGAAATAAATAAAACCAAAACAAAAAATCCATACTTCGGCAAGAAACTGAATAGATAACTTTGCTCTTGACGCACTGTAGGAAATTTGAAGGAATATTAAATCAAAATCAAGACTATGTTCTAGTGTACTTTCAATCCTATAACTTGAATTTGGGGATTATAAAGAACGGCTACGTAAAATTAATCAATCACCGACTCTAAGTCGAGATATTTTACACAATATACAAAAAGTGGTAAATGAACTAGACATTGACGTATGGAAAGAATATATAGCCCATTTAATTCAAAAAGAAATCGAGTATCCTATCTCACCTCAACTTGCTCCTATTTCAGTTCAACCGGACCTTGACTGTGACTAGTTCTGATGACTTTTGAATTATCTATATTTATGTAGATTTTTTCTATATAGATTTTTTTATCAATCTTCTCGCTTTTTGAGACTCCGTAAGTTTTATATGGTAAGTAAAGTAACCTTTAAAAGATGTTATACCGAATTTTACTCCAAATTCATTGGTTCGGCTATAGCTTTGCATAGCCGATCCCAGAGTGGGTATGAACGGTAAAAGTTGGTTCATTAAGCTACATTAGATATATTTTTATCATTCAGAAATAGCCTGATATAGCTTCTGCAAACAAAGGTTATATATGTGCATTTTAATTGAAAATGTTTGATAATATTATACAAACAATTAAATATTGTTCCTTGCACAAAGAAAAATATTTTGGGCTATTATACCTGCAAACAGGCATACAAATTGGATAAAAAATAACTTATTATTTTATTTTTAACGGTATTCGAAATTATATTTTTTAATTACATTTATTTAGAGTTACACGTTTTAATTTTCTATAACGACGCCCATCTATCCCCAAAGTGAATGCTGAATAGTCACAGAGTTTTGCTACTGTAGAATACTATAGATTTATTTGCCTGAAATTTCATTTAAAACGATTTGAAAACAGGCAAATGGGCCAGGATCCGAGGATGTGGAAAATTTTCAAGCTATAGACAGTGCTTTCTGCATATTTTGCAGGAGATTTCAGGGGGAAATTCTACTTTAAGCCTGACAAGTAATTTTAAAAAATGTGTTTAAATTATAATTATTCAGCTATTCGCTCGGCAGAACACAATTCATCTCATTTCTCAGTTACCATGAATCTGGTGCTTCCTTCTGCCAGTATGATACAAGTGAAGAAGATAAATCAGAGCGAAGTTTACCTGACTACTTAATACACAATTATATTTGTGTATATTATAAATATTATTATTTTTTTAATCTTGCAATATTTGGATTTTCACGTCTGTTGTGTTGGCATCTCTTTTTTTTCGCTAAAATAATTATATTTTTTTTACTCTTAAGAGTATAGCTGAGTCTCATTAAGAGAATATTCATTGCATGGTAAGAATCAGTTATTTTCTGCGGCTTAGAAATAAATACTATAACTAATTTTGACTATGCTAATTTAGGGATAAGTTATACAGGGTACTTAAAAAATACAAAAATTAACGTTAAAAAAACGAAAATTTGTGGAATATCGGAAAACTTTCTACAGAAAAAATAAAGCTTTTGTTAAGATAAAAATAAAATCAAAATACTATTTTTTTCAAAAGTGCATCGTTGCTGAAAAAAATAAGAACAAAATTAACTCAGCAACAGTGCACTTTTGGAAAAAATGGTATTTGACTTTTATTTTTATCTTAATAAGAGCTTTATTTTTTCTGTAGAATGTTTTCCGATATTCCAAAATGTTTGTTTTTTTAAATTCAATTTTTGTATTTTTTTAAGTACCCTGTATAACTTATCTCCAATTTAGCATTGTCAAAGTTAGTTTTATTCCAAACACCAACTTTTATCAAGAATAAAGTTTTCTGAGAAATCAATAATAAAAAAGTTTCCCGTATGAAATTTTTGAAAGACACTATACAAGGTGATTCACGGTCGATGGTAGGTTAGACGTTTCTGGAGAACTACTTAACGGATCATTCTGAAAATTTGGTCGTTTACATAAACAAATATGCTCTACCTTGCTAAAATATTTTCGACAGTGCAGTGTTGCCACTTCTACTAAAAAGTAGTAGCAACTGTCAAATTTTAAATAGAACACCCCATATATTATTGCATATTTGGATTTTGCGGAGAATTCTAGACATATTTCATTAAAAATGTACTATACCTATCTGTTACTGTTTTTGAAATACCCACGGTTGAAAATCGACCATTTACCAAGTTTGACAGCCTGTAAAATCTAAACGGCTAAAGATAGAGCAAAATGGTTTGCACTCTCCTATCTTGGCTTTTCATAAGCTATAGTTTCACACTAATTTTTTTTATTTAACCAGAGGTTAAGAAATCCCGGTTAAATTTAACCTCTGGTTAAATTTAAAATTAGTGTCAAACGATAGCTTATGAAAAACCAAGATAGGAAAGTGCAAATCATTTTGCTCTATCGTTGGCCGTTTAGATTTCACAGGCTGTCAAACTTGATAAATGGTCGATTTTCAACTGTCAATCTTTCAAAAACAGTAACATAGGTATAGGACATTATTTATGAGATATGTCTAGAATTCTCCCCAAAATCCAAATATGCAATGATATATAGGGTGTTCCATTTAAAATTTGAGAGTTGCTGCTACTTTTTAGTAGAAGCGGCAACATTGCACTGTCGAAATTATTTTCGCAAGGTAGAGCATATTCGTTTATGTAAACGACCGAATTTTCAGAATGATCCGTTGAGTGGTTCTCCAGAAACGTCTAACCTACCATCGACCGTGAATCACCTTGTATAGTGTCTTTCAAAAAGTTCGCATCATACGGGAAACTTTATTATTGATTTCTCAGAAAACTTTATTCTTGATAAAAGTTGGTGTTTGAAAAAAAACTAACTTTGACAATGCTAAAATAAAGTTATACAACACAACAAAAATTTTGGAATATCGGAAAACCTTCTACAGGAAAATTAAAGCTCTTATTAAGATAAAAATAAAAGTCAAATACCATTCTTTCCAAAAGTGCACTGCTGCTGAGAAAATTCATGACAATTATTGAAAAAAACCCTCTTTTTCTTAATTTTGTTCTTATTTTTTTTCAGCAGCGATGCACTTTTGGAAAAAAATAGTATTTGACTTTTATTTTTATCTTAAAAAAAGCTTTATTTTTTCTGTACAAAGTTTTCCGATATTCCAAAATTTTTGTTTTTTTAACCTTAATTTTTATATTTTTTAAGTACCCTATATAACTTGTCCTTAATTTAGCATCGTCAAAATTAGTGTTTTTCTAAGCATCAACTTTTGCCAAGAATAGAATTTTCTGTGAAATAAATAATAAAAAAGTTTCCCATATGATGCGAACTTTTTGAAAGACCCTGTATAATTAATTACTGGTCAAGGCCAGCCTCGGCCGACCAACGGTTTCTTATTCGGCTCAACTAGACAATATTTTTTATCATGTAAAATCCTGACAGCTCGGACACCACACTAATATGGCGGTCGTCTCTCGGACTAAGATATATGTGTGGAGGAGGCATCATAGCATTTATGTCACTGCGCCATGTAAGTTCTATTGCAACCCTCCTTGAACTTAGAGGATTGTGTTCAACCGTGTCTTCTTGATTAGACTCCAAAGTCTCGACAGTGGCTCCGTAGTGTAGCTTAACGCTTCTGGATTGGTTGTCCTCGCAGTTTCAAAGCGCAACCTCGAAAGTCCTTCAAAGTGATAGGGACTGTGTTTTGCCGACTTCTCCTCTTCCTGGCAGAACCTACACAGGGTTTCATCCGCCAGGCCTATCAGACTCATATGTCTCTTTAGTAGGCAGTGTCCTGTTAGTAGTCCCACTATGATTCTTATTGACTTTCGATTATAACTTAACAAGTCTGCTATTAATTTTGCCGAAGGTTTGCTGATGAAATCTTTGGCATGTCTATGTCCCGGTATAGATTAAACCACCACCTCTGGGATGCTTCTTCTATCCCTTTTTGAACGGATATCTTGGCTACGGGCCTTGCCACTCCGCAAAATGGTTCTGGTCCTGTTGGTGGCTAGTAGGAGTCCTCTCGGGCTAATTCGTCTGCCAGCTCGTTGCCTCCATGGCCTTCGTGTCCTGGCACCCACGCCAAGGTCAGTTTTCTATTAAGCCTTCCCATTTCGTTCTACAGATTTATACAGTCCAAATCTAACTTTGATCTTACTATATTGGAAGATACTGCTTTGATTGCTGCTAGGCTATCGGAGTAGATAACGACTGTCTTGTTGCTCCTGATCATGTTCTCTATACACAGGATGATAGTGAAATACTGTGGCGAGTGTGCCCATAGGTATCGAGATTTTGGTCTCTGTCCTAGGTTCGTAGAATCCGGCGCCTATTCCTTAGTCGGTTTTCGAGCCGTCTCGTCTGTATATCAGACTATATCTGCCCTTATGGGTGGGCCTTTTATCTATACATCTCTTGGTGTTATTTGTGTTGAAAATTTCTTTTCAAAGCTATACTGCGGAGTGGAGTAGTCCGAGGGCATGCCTAGGATTTTATCCTCCTTAATCTCGCAGTATAGTTTATTGTTTTCGGTGCCGTGTCCTCTTATTCGTGGTGTTTGGCCTTGTGTTAGTCTGTAACAGATTTAATAATACCTCCATCGCTGCTGTTGACGTTGTGCTCATGGTTCCGGTAACACAGAGACAAGCTAGTCTCTGCACCTTAATTAGCCTTCTCATCGCTTCTACCTGTCTGGATTTCATCCACCAGGCGACTGCTCCATATGTTATCATGGGTCTAACCACCCTTGTGCATAACCATAGAGTAATTTTCGGGATTAATCTCCAGTTTTTCCCACACATTCTTCTAGATATACCTAGAGCCATTGTGGCTTTTGGAGCCACTTTTTGGATGTTCGTGTTCTATGTAATTTTTTGGTCAAAGATGACTCCCAGGTATTTGGCCTCTTTGGTATATGCTTGGTATGCATATTGATTGTTGTTTAGCGGGTTGGCATTTAGAGCACTATCTCTTACCTATCGATTAACATTTCAAGAGTCTTCAGCATAAACGTCGATAGGCTGATGGGTCTGAATGACTTTGGTGTCTGGTCCGGTATCCTGCCTACTTTCGGCAGGTATATAACCTTCACCTGTTGCCATTTTGTAGATATAAATACCCAAGCTATACAGCCTCTGAAGATCTTACAGAGAGATGGGACCAAACTATCCTGTCCTGTCTGTAGAAGTACTGGGCATATATCATCTAACCCCGGCGATTGGTACGGGGGAAATTGGCTTACTGCCCACCTGACCTTATAGACGGCGTTATGATGTCCCGCAACTAGCCTCCAATCTTGCTTCGTTGGCTTTCATTTAGGAGACTTTTCGAGCACTGTGGTTTCCGTCATCTGAATTGACGCTGGAAAGTGGGTTTTAATGAGAAGCTTCAGACTTTCCTCGCATGTTACTTCCAAGTCTTTTCTGAGCAGTTTTCATGGTATGCTGTAGCAACTGCTTTCGTCACCTTTTCGACTGCCGTCTCTAAACCTCTCGTGTCTTTTGTATCTACTATGATTCCTTGGACACCACCGCTGAGGGATTGTAAGTATCCTTCCCAGTTTGTGTCTCTTGGATTTCTGAACAATACTTCTTTGAGCACGGGAGTCTTTATGTCAAACTTTATGTGCCTATGATCTGACAACGATGGTTCTTGTGACACGTGTCAGTTGACAGTTTTTTCACTTATCTTATTTGTACAGATGGTCACGTCCAGGACCTCTCGTCGGATTGCGGTGATGAAAGTGGATTCAGAGCTCCTGTTAGCGATTTCTAACCCTGCTGAAAAAATAAATTGGTGTAGTAACTCACCTCCAGCGTTTGTGTCCGTGCTGCCCCATAGAACGTGGTGTGCGTTCGCGTCGCACCCGGGTACTAGCTGTAGTTTCCTTTCCACGCAGTACAGTAGGACATAACATCCTTTAGGACCTGCGGTGGACACGGTTTTTCCTCCCCACTGAAGCAGGCGGAACATACTATCCAGCTTTTGGGCTCTTCCGTGTTGGTTGTTAAGATAGATAGAAGATAAGAGAACATAATTCATATCAAGTTCATTAAGATAGTAGTTGGTATTTAATTTTAAGCAGTCCATGAAAGGTATGACATGTAAGAGGTAATGGGTAGAGAGTATTGCATCTTGTGGAGGGTAGAAAGACGCGTGTTATCTTTTAAATACTGGCTTGAAACATGCTTTTATCTTAATTTCATGTAGATATCACAGTCCGAAATTTGAACATTGTTAAAAATACGAGAAGAATCCTAAAAATATTTATACATTCACATAGATAAGTAAAAAAATATGTTTAGGAACAAGTTAACTCACTCTTTTATTGGCTAATACCGCTCTGTTCACAGAAAACCAAAATTTCTAGGAGCGGCGCTAGATTTATACCACAATTTCTATGGTTGGAATTATAGCTGAGAGCAAATAAGAAACATGAAATTATATGAATTTGAAAATCTTTTACCATATCTAACAGAATATATATTTATTTCACTGCCTACGTGCTTCCACAGAATCACTTGCTAAACATAAATGTTGCCTTAGCTGGCATAATTATCCCGCCATAGTTATAAAATTTATAAAATGCTTGTTAAATATCACTGCCTATATTATTTATTGCACCCTAACGCATTGGCACTCTCATGAAGTCATAAAAAGAATAACATCGTTATAAGAATACCACACACAGGAATTTGGTTGGAAGTCACGATGTGCACAAAAGGTTTTTAAAATATTAAGTACAAGAGATTACGATGACTACCTGTTTTAACGCAATAACTTAATTAAAATAAAATGAGACAGCTCAAAGTTCCTCGTATCAGCTGCTGGGGCTGCTTAGGTACACTGAGCTTCCATAAATTATAATTATTATCAGTTAATCGATCAGATTATGATCAGTTGTCACGACCAGAAGTTTAAATTATAATTCGACAGTTTTAATTTACATTTTTTTCTTAAAATTAATATTAAAAATATGAAGGTAATATAGTAATATGTAGGTGAATAATATGTTTGAAATAGTGCAACATAGCAACAGTAACAAAAAATCTATGGTTGATATTAAGAGTTCAAACCAGTTTACATACAATGGATTTTAATATTTTCGATGGAAATCGATATGCTAGTGTCGTGGCTGTGGGAAGGTTATTAAATTTAATAAAATAATAAACATTATTTTAACAATCAGTTATTATCATAGACACAAAATAATGTAAGTAAGGTACAGTTACATTGGCAAATATTTTAAAACGAAATTAATACCCCAAATTTCCTTAAGACATTGAAAGAAAGAGATTATGATGGACTGCGTGAATTTTGCGCTCTCATCCAAGGGATGTTAGCAGAGGACCCTTTTTTAATAACACGTAGAATTATTTACTGTTTATTTGAAATGGAACTGTCTCATCCCAAAATTGTCGCTGATGATCTGACACAAATCCCAATTTTACAATAAAGACTCATTTAAAACGAGCGTGTGGTATGGTATTTTCAAAAACAGAATTGGACCATATTTTTTCGACAATCTGTTAATGCAGAACGTTACATACAATGTTTACAAAATCAATTCAGTGACTTCATGGACGAACCACCTTGACAAAAACGTCAACAAATTTGGTTCCAACAAGACGGTACCTAATGCCACAGTACATTACCAGTTCAAAATATTTTCAACGTCAAAGTGATTTACATTCCTCTTTTTTGGCCTGCTAGATCTCCTGACATAACCCCTCTAGAATATTTCTTATGAAGTATCTTAGTTATTTTGTTTTGTTAGTTAAAATATTGTGGCAGATTTTATTTAAACTTTTGGATGTCCTTTTTGTTATTTACATATTTTTGTTTTTATTTTATTTCTTTTATAGCTGATTGTGATAATTTGTTTCTTCATTAAAGTTGAATTCATGCTTAGTGCTGCTTTTGTGTTTGTGATGTATAATGCAGTAGTAGTAGTAGGATATATATATATATATAT
>JAEQML010082714.1:0-10719 GCA_016904865.1 Pissodes strobi | reverse complement strand
AAAAATCGACCTCTCCTATTGGTCGATCCATCTCGTATTACAATATGCCTTCGTGATGCAATCGTTTTCGGTCTAGTGGTCTAGTGGTGTAGAGGATTAGATAAATTTAAATGACTATTCTTTAAGTATTAATGTGTATCTATTTGCGTATAACAGAAATAAAACGATCAGATAAATCATGGCTTGAACCACTTTAGCACTGTTAAATGAGTAATATGCAATTAAAAATAGCTATCAAGAAAAATGCAAACATTATTACTTATTTTTAGAAAATATATTTTTAGAAATGTTTTATTTGCATATATTTTTTATTAAATCTTGTGATATTATTAGAATAATGGAGGTTTGAAACTGAGGAGGTATACTCTAAGTGTGATCTAACGAGACTACAATAATGACTTTTGAGAGAACGAATAGAATAGCGGCATCGGGCTACAAATCTGTTAAAGCCTTCCTGAAGTGCCAATCAGTTACTCAGAATAAAAATTATATTGAACAATTTCAATCGGGGAATTTAGAAGATCTAAAACATGAACAAACATAATTTGCGAAAAATGCGAATACATTGAAATGAAGTGGCTCAATGGAAGTCTTCGGATAGGACAGATATTTCTTGGGTCAAGAAACCGTTCACTTGCACCACCGACTCGTAACTCTCAATCCAACTGAGCATAATGCCAGATAATCCCAGGGTCTCAAACACGTAATGAGAGTAAGCAATAAGGTTCAGCATAGTGTTTCTATCCATGCAGACGCTAAATTGCTCGTTAATGATCCCAGCAATGATTTCTGCAACATACGAGGCCTATATTCAAACATTAGTTTGGTACACCAACATCTACAAACAAATATTATACTAGCCCTTAAGAAACACAAGCATGTTCTACAACATCATTAGAAACTACCTCTACCCTGGTTACGACCTGCACTCCCGATTTACACATAATTTCGGAATATGCCTTTTTGTCCGAAGCGACCTTTCGTGTGACCGCGAGGAAACACTCGAACCGAACAACCTAGACGTCATGCGGCTCAAGATCACTGCCAGGGGTTTAACCAAGTTCATATGCTGTCTCTATCGCCCTCCGAGCGATAGAGCCTACCAAAGCTTTTTTACAACACTAGCTACCACTTTTGATTCAATACAGGTCAATCACCCCAATTCAGAAATAATAATCGTTCGGGGAGATTTCAATTCCCACAACACTATCTGGCTCAAACACCACAACAAAGCAGACAACGAAGATAGTGAAGCTGAAGCATTTGCCATCAGCTGCGGGCGTACTCAACTTGTAGACGAAGCAACTCGGGTCTCAGAGTGGGGCGAATTTGCCGCCTTCTTGGATCATTCCTTAACCACAAATCCTGATCAGTACACAATTACAGTTGGTCCGCCATTAGGTACTTCCGACCACAAACTTATTACAACGGTTTGTGAACTACCACTCCTACAGAAGAATCCACCATTTCCTCGTAAAATCCGGCAGGGGGTGGTGATGTGGGAGAATATTTGGACGGATGTAATGATCAACTAGATTTTGAAACACATGAAGATGAAGACTTTTAGCGAAGAAAAGAAGAAATAATTTGAATTAACTTTTTATGTTTGTAAAAAAGTTGAATTTGTAGTTTTTCTTCTTAATTATTAATAAAGTATGCTTCTTTTTTTTTCTTTCTTATTTTTCTAGTATTGTTATACCTACTATGTTTTATTGTATTTATTGTAAAAGTGTTTCGTGTAGTGGATTGTGATGAGGCACTGTTGAAATATCTACTTGATTTAATATTATTAAACGTGCTAAAAAATTATAATGGATATTATGCTATTTCAATTTTCGAATTATGTCACTGTCACTTCTCGATCGGGTGGATACTGGTCCTAGCCACTTCGGTATTACAGGTAGCCCAAACATGCCCCCGGCCTTGGAAGTTGATCAACTGACAACAGGTAGTGGACATAAAATGGTTATTGCCCTGGTAATGGTTCCGTCAGTAGTTCTGATGGTGGCCACTCTGCAAACGCCATCCTTTCCGGGTATCAAACTTGCAACACGTCCTAAACGCCACAATGAAGGAGGCAAGTTGTCGTCCTTTACAAGAACTAGCTGATTTAGTTCCACAGTTGCTTCATGCTTCCTCCATTTGCTTCTTTGTTGAAGTTCGGCAATGTATTCGGTACTCCAACGTTTCCAGAATTGTTCATAGAATTTCTGGAGAAGCTGGTACTTAGTCAAACGATTCTCACTCACGTCAGGTGTTGGAGGGTCGGCTAACGTTGTCGGATTTCTTCCAATGAGGAAGTGTGCGGGAGTGAGTGCAGTTAAGTTAATCACTGGGATCGGAACTCATGGGAAACATTGGACGCGAGTTGAGTATTGCTTCGATACGAATCAGTAATGTTTGAAAATCGAAAAAATAAATCGAATGGCTTCCCAAAACTCGTTTAATATGATATTTTACACTCTTAACTCCCGCTTCCCAAATTCCTCCGAAATGAGGAGAATTTGGAGGGACGAAATGCCATTTAACGCTCATATTCGCTGCAAGATCAGAGATATGTTGACAATTATTTTTAAGAAAATCGGACATCTCCTTCAGCTCTTTATTAGCTCTGACAAAATTCGTGCCGTTATCAGAGAAAACTTCGCATGGCTTACCGCGTCTGCTTACAAATCGGTTAAAGGCTTGAAGGAAATCTGCCGTTGTTAATGCTAAAACGAGTTCCAAATGAATCGCGCGAGTACTAAAACAAATAAAAAGAGCTACCCAACATTTGAGGGGCCTACAGCCTCTACCTGATCTGTCTTTCATGATAAACGGTCCCGCATAATCAACGCCAACGACTGAAAAAGGCATTGTTGGTTGTACACGCATCGCAGGTAAGTCTCCCATAATGGGATAAATCCTTTGACCACTATACCTGGCACATCTTACGCAATTTTTTTACGATTTTACGGGCAAGACTTCGACCTGAAATTGGCCAAAACTTTTCGCGGATATTAGAAAGAAGAGACTGGGGCCCAGCATGTAATAATTCACGGTGCTCAAATTCAAAAATAAGTTGTGTTAATCGATGATTAGTGGGTAGCAAAATGGGGTGCTTTTTTGAAAAAGGAAAATCTGAATTACATAATCGTCCGCCTACGCGTAAAACGTCATCGTTTTTATCATAAAAGGGATGCAAACTTAATATCTTACTGTTGTTAGATAGAGAACTTCCCTTTCTAAGAGTAATGAGTTCATCAGGAAATGATTGAAGCTGTGCAATTCGAATTAATCGTAAAAATGCATTATCTAACTCTTTAACGGACAAATTTGAAAATTCACGTGTCGCAATTGTTAGTTTACAAATATTTATAAATCTTAACATGTAGGCGCATACTCGTTTTATTCTAATTAAATTTGAAAATCGTTCGAAACTAAAACTAAGTTTATCGTTTGATATGAGAAAACACAACTTTCTTTTTTCTGGAAGATCTAAGTCTTTTGGTACAAAGATATTTGGCCACGTATTTGAATCACGTATTAACCAAGATGGTCCGTTAAACCACGTTCTTGAATGAATTAATTTCTTTGGGAAAAGTCCGCGTGAAACGATATCTGCCGGGTTTTCATCAGTAGGAACATGTTTCCAAATAAACGTATTAGTAAGTTTTTGAATGATTGTTACGCGATTCGCCACAAAAGGTTTAAGCAAATTGGGGCTGGTATTTAACCATCCAAGAACGATTGTCGAATCTGACCATAAATAAATATTATCGAATTTTAAGGGAATGGAATCTAGAATTTTAGAAACTAGTTGAGCCAATACTAGAGCAGCACAGAGCTCAAGACGAGGAATACTGATAGATTTTATTGGGGCAACCCTTGACTTGGCAGATAATAAATATGATTTCTGTTCACCTTTTGCATTACTGGAAACAATATAAACGCATGCTCCGTAGCTGCTTTCTGAGGCATCCGCGAAACCATGTAAAAATGCTCGATTGTAGTTATCACAAAATGTTTTTCTCGGAATTTCTAAGTTATTTAATATGACTAGTTCTGATGAAAATTCTTCCCAGGCTCGAAAAATGGGTGGAGGCAATGGTTGGTCCCAAGTGAGGTTCTCAGACCATAATCTTTGAAGAAGTACTTTCGCAATAATGATTGAGGGACTTAGCAAACCCAAAGGGTCAAAGATAGTTGCGATTCGTGAAAGAATTGTTCGTTTGGTAATAATAAGTTACAAATTTTATACTTTAATATGTCGCGTTCACAATGCCATGATAGCCCTAATATTTTAGATTCGTTTTCTTTGCTCATTGAAAAGTTTACTTCATTAGCCGTTGCTTCATTGTTTAAGCCCGAAATTACTGACTTGTCGTTAGATTTCCATTTACGAAGCTCAAATCCGCGTCTTAGTAAAATGGAAAATATATTTTCGCATACGTACTTTGCTTCTTCTGGAGTGTCAACGGAAGTTAATAAGTCATCAACGTACATGTCGTTTCTTATTATATTAGCTATCTTAGGGTAATCCTTTTCACATTCTAAAGCTATCTGATGTAAACATCGAATAGCCAAAAAGGAAGCGGCCGTTGTCCCGTATGTGACAGTATTTAGTTGAAACGTCCTTATAGATTCATTCGGACTATGACGCCATAAAATTTGTTGTAAACAACGTTGTTCGGGATTTAATAACACTTGTCTGTACATCATTTTGATGTCGCTAGATAGAACAATCGCTCGCGTACGAAAACGTAAAATAATCGATAGCAAATCATTCTGAATAGTAGGGCCAGTCATTTGCAAATCGTTTAAAGATACACCAGTACTAGTTGGCGAGGACGCATTAAAAACGACGCGCAATTTAGTAGTCGAACTCGATTCTTTTAAAACACCGTGGTGGGGCATATAATATTCAATTTGATTACTACATATTTTCTTCACCTCAGTCATATGACCCAAATTTTCGTATTCCTTTAAAAAACTAGAATATAAATCATTTAAAATTGGATTTAACAGAAGCTTTCGTTCTAACGATAAAAAACGTTTCATGGCTATTTCGCGTGAGTCGCCTAATAATTCTGGGGATTTCTTTAGAGGTAACGTAACTACATACCTGCCATATTCAGAAAATGCGATAGTATTATTAAAATGATCTTCACAAGCTTGTTCTTCTATTGACCAGGAATTATCAACGTCAATCTCCTCGATTTCCCAGAATTTTTTAAGCTGATTTTGTAAAGGGTTGTTTATGGAATGATTTAAACTCAGGTTACATTGTGACCTTTCACGTGGAGAACTGATGATACCAGCAATAGTCCAACCGAGTCTCGTATTTTGTAGTAAAGGTAAATTTTCCCCTAATTTTATTTGACCTACACAGAGAAGATTCCAAAATGCATCGACTCCTATTAGAAGATCTACGGTTTGGGGTTCAAAAAAATCTGGATCCGCCAATTTAATGTCAACAGGAATATTTATTTGTTCAATATCGATTTTCGTATGCGGAATGTCTGACGCGATTCTGTCTAAGATGAAACAGGATAAATTAAAATTGTACCCAGTAATTGGCGATTCTACTTGAATATCGCATTTATATTTCGCATAAGTTAACGTATCACTAATTCCCGAGACAGCTAAATTAGTACTGATTTGCTCAAGTTTTAATTTTCTAGAAAGTTCTGTAGTAATATAGCTAGATTGTGAGCCGCAGTCAAGTAAAGCTCTAATTGTCGATACTCGCGTGTTTTCCGATTTATTACGAACATGAACCTTAGCAGTCGATAAAATTGTGTTCTGATTTACGCTTTAAAGAGTATTTGACATATCAGATGATTCGATTTGCACAATATCGTTACGACCCTCAGAACTTTGATATTCCTGATTCGTATTCCTTAACGCTTTATTTTCATGCAACACCGTATTGTGTTTATTTCCGCATGTTTTACACCCACTCCATGTACAATCTCGAGGAGCATGATTTCTTCGAAAGCAATTCAAACACAAATTCAATGATTTGACTTTAGCGATTCTATCTTTGACGCTTAACTTTAAGAAATCCGGACAATAAAATAAACTGTGTTCGCCCTTACAATTAAAACAAGTATATTTGAATTTGTGATGCACATTATCGTTTTTATTTCCTGTTTGAACCAAGAGACCCTTTGAACAGTAACTGTGTTTCGCGTTTTTCCGATTTACATTGAAGTCTCGGTTTGAATCGTGACGATCATACGATTTATGGCCTTTTGAATTATCAAAATTCATTTCTACCGTCTCTAATAAATTTGCACGAATTTTAAGAAAATCTTTGAAGGTTGTCAAGGTAACCGCACCTGCTTTTGTTAAAAATGATTTTTGCTTTTCCCATTCTTGAGTCGTAGCTTTGTCGAGTTTGCTTGCAAGAATAAAGATAATCAAAGTATCCCACGAATCAGTGGGTTCGTTTAGTTGCTTAAGTAAAGCTAGATGTTTAAATAGATTTTCATATAAATTTCGAATTTTTCCTGCTGAAGGTATACTAATATTTTCCATTTCAAAAATTGCCTTCAAGTGATTTTGCACCAAAAGAGGTTTATTATTAAATCGATCGCATAAAGTATCCCAAGCAATGGTATAGTTGCCAGCGGCAAATTCCAGAGATTGAATCACCTGCGATGCTGTGCCGACCAAAGAAGCCCGCAAATAATGGAACTTTTGTATGTTATTTATTTTGGAATTTGCATGAATTAAAGATTCGAAAGTATCTCTGAATTCCATCCAGAGACTGTAGCTACCGTCAAATTTGGGCAGCGCTATTTCCGGTAACTTTATGCCTTCCAGTGATGACGAGCCCGCTCCAGAGGCATGGTTAGTAGAGACATTCGATGTCGCATCGTCGCTTTCAACGTTAAAATTCTCTAATTGGGTCTTTGAACGAGCTAAAATGCTATAAAATTTGTTTTCAAACTCTTCCCGTTCCGCGTAATATTCCTCTGGGTCGTCCGCCAGACACTCAATCTCATTTTGAATGAGATCGAAATCGCATATAATTTTATCCGCGTTACTTATGCGTTGTTCCAATTGAACTACTTCTGCCCGTGTCTTTTTGTCGATTTCCAGGCCCTCAAACGATGAGACGAATTTCTCGAATTGCGTAAGCTTTGATTTTAAAGAGCCGCGCTTTTTTATCAGAACTTTAATAGCATCAGCTGAAGATGACTCTGATTCTTCTCTCGTGTTCGGCATAATGATTAACCTAGCTTAATGAATAAACAAATTAAACGAGCCTTGTCACGAGAAAATAAATACAAACTTGTCAAACCAAATTAATTTAAACAAATCCTGATCCTAATGAAACTATTAAAATTGTATGGATAATACCTAAGTCACCGTGTATCAAACATTACGGCTCGCGAAATCAACCAATACTCAAACAAAATATAAAACCTACATAAAACGGGTTATAACGAATGCAAGGTTTACCTCACGCACACTTCTTTCGCCGTCTGATCCAAAATAGGGCCCAATCAACCAATCGTCTTCTCGCTTCGCCAAAGAGACTATATTTGTTTCCGATTATCGCTTCTTACTCCAAAAAATGAATCCGGCTCGAAGGACCAATGTTTCGTGCAGTGGATTGTAATGAGGCACTGTTGAAATATCTACTTGATTTAATATTATTAAACGTGCTAAAAAATTATAATGGAGCGGGTTAGAAGAAGGGGGAAGACTTTTCTCCACAAATGAAAATGCCAATCTTTAGTTTAAGAGTTATGCATTTCGATGAGTTCACTCATCATCATCAGACTCACACACTACTTAGCCATAATGTTGTATGTTTACATAGCAAACAATAATGGATATTATGCTATTTCAATTTTCGAATTATGTCACTGTCACTTCTCGATGGGGTGGATACTGGTCCTAGCCACTTCGGTATTACAGGTAGCCCAAACAAAAAGTATATAGGTTATGTAATCCAGATGGGTGAAAGACCTCGGTCGATAGCCTTTTGGACTCTTTTTGTCCAATAAAAATTGTTTAATAAATTTATTAAAAAATATTAATAAAAAATAATCTAATAATAAACTCTCTTTGTTTAAATTATTGCCAAAAAAATCAGAATGTCCGAATTCGGCATGACTTGACTAAGCATCAAAAATGGCGTGTTGGATATGCAGCAATGCATAAAAAGCAATAAGCGACCAAGGGGCGCTCTTGTTCACAAAATCAATATTTTTAATTTTATCATCATAAAACTGCGAACTTAATTTCGCTTTGGTACTTTTAATGTCCATATAAATTCAAATTCAATCTAATGAACAGTGTTTTTTTTTAAAAAGCTTCAAATTATAAGTGATTTTTCACAAATGGCGCTTGGTCATGTTATGCATAACGCGGTGCAATTTATACTTACTCGAAACAAAGTTGCAGTATGTAGCAGACTCACCTGGGTGAGTAGTATAATATAATTAGTTATTAGTATTAGGCATAGCAATTATTAAGGTCACGCTGAAGCAGCAGTTATAAGCGGGCCAGAAGAATGTATGATTTAAATATATATCTTGGAATAAGAATAAACGTAACCATCAACTGAAGTAGTCGTTTCATTGAGGTACGTAATCAGGGGTTGGCGAATCTAAAAGTATTACAAAGTGGAGTAGTTTCAAAATTTGCCTCTTAAAATTTTGCCAAAACGTTTGTTTTATTTATGTGTTATTTATTAGAAAGATATCTATCTGCTTCTAGAAATTATTCTATAAGTAGTCAAGTCTGATATTAATTTTGATAGGCTGTTGTCTGTTGCCATTTAAAATACATTAACTTTGGATCATCGCTTATTGAAGGATCGGTAGTCTTGATTAACGCTTATATAAACTATAGATAGTGTGTTCTAGCTTGTTTGTAACACATCAGTGTAATAGTTGTTCATTTCGTGCCTTCCTCTATTTTTACATATTTTCTATGTAAAAGCTCGAACAGGAATCGTTTACACGATAATTATCGATGATTTTAATTTCTTTGTTGGCATGAAAATTGAATTCGAAACACATAAAACTGAAAAAATGAGGTGTAAAAGATATTCTAAACATGCTTGCGTGGAAAAGCTTCACACGAGACCTGATAAAATTTTTATCGATTCGCCGATAGAAATCTTTATTTTTTCAGGAATTGGAAAACAAATATATAGGAAATAAATTTTATAAAACATATATTTCGAAATTATGCGTAAATCTTAAGTGGGATTTTATTAAAATATTCATTGAACCTGGATAATATGTTTTTTTATCTAACAGTCAGTTGCATCGCAATCTCGATATTTGGCGATCTTTTTGGCATGCTTGATCTGCAAATTGATTTTGTTGGGTATGGCGATGTCGATCAGCGTGGCATCCTTGGCCCGCTTCTCTACGAGAATAAAGTCCGGTCTATTGTGGGTCGCCGTCTGGTCAGTAAGCACAGTGCGGTCCCAGTAGATCTTATGATTGTTACTGTTTAAAACAGATTCGGGAGTGTATTTATGGGAACTTACCTTTTCCGTCTGCAGCAGCAACAGCTTGTCTGCTAGTTCCTGATGGATTATCTTCCCAACTGCATCATGCCTGACTTTACATTCTGTTGCTGCGAACCTTTGGCATCCTCCTGTAATATGCTGGATGGTCTCAGTGGTTTGACAGCCGTATCAACATCGATCATCCGCCACTGAAGCATCTTCAATTATGTACTTGAGATAGTTACGGTTTACGCTCAAAATATTGTGTTATATATCGTTTTTTTTATCTACAGTCATTGATAATCTAAAGAATATGCCATAGAAGAAAGATTTCCGAGTTGAGGAAAGGGGAGGGCATTTTTATTATCAAACTTGAAATATATTTCATTTTGCAAAGCCGTGAAAAAACAAGAAGATCCGCTCAAGACTTAAAACTTATGTTATTTTCCAAGACGCAGTAAACATGCATGAGTCAAAAAATGTATATCCAAAGTTTAAAGAATATTTTATTTGGTAAAGTTTAAATTTAGCTAAGCCGGTATATTTAGCACGTGCTTTTCGAGACTCGCATATTTGTACTTAACTTCCTTTATATTTTATTTTTACTTACGAATTTCAAATATTACGTATCGTGTTTCATATTCAAATGGTTGAAATTTTATTACTGCTATTTAAGTTTGATGATATGCATGCAGCCCCAAAATATATTAGTTAGCTAATACCTATAAAATAAAATATTTGGGGGGTTGGGGTTCTGGTGACCTTAACTGTTTTTATTCACATCCTGAAAATGGTATGCACATGATAGTTATTAGCACAAATAGAAGGTGTCACACTTAATTTTCTTAAAAATAATAATAAGCAATATATAATTTAATGCAATTCACTGGCTTGCATAGTTTGCTGAAACCATTCATTCGGGAACATAGCAAGCTTTAAGTTTACGCCCATGGGCGTGCATGTCTGTTTGACATTTGCGTAAAATGAAATCCATGATTTCAACATATTGTTGTGGAGGATTCATTTTTACCTTGTAATTGATTGCCTTTGGCTCCACAAATAATTACGCTTGTTTTGAATTGGTATAGAGGCTCTGACTCCAGGATGTAAACAGCACAAGTGCTAGTTTAGTGACCCTAATGAATTAGCTAGATATTCTCGACGTTTCGATAAGCAAGTCTGCTATCGTTTTCAAGAATAAAAGAAACTAAAAATGAAAATGGTTAGCAAATACAATAAAACAGTAAAAAGCTCTT
>JAEQML010082713.1:0-10720 GCA_016904865.1 Pissodes strobi | reverse complement strand
CCAATTTGATCCTTAGTTCAAATTAGGTTCAAACAGTACATTCGGTTAAGTAGTTTTTGAGTTATGTTAGAATAACTGGTCAAAAATAGGGGTGCTAGGCTATATTTGGGATTCATGATTTTATCCAAAACTACAAAAACTCCTAGCAATTAATCTAAATCTGTTGAATAGGTCTAGCATATCAAGTTTAAACCTCTTTTTATTCTACTAGTAGTAGTAGTAGTAGTAGTAGTAAGGGTGGGGGGCCGAAGCCCGGTAAGTAGGCCTATAAGTCCCTTTTCACCATCCCCGATCCGCCCTCCCCTACCTGGCTACTTCCAACACCCGGCCCGCACTGAAACGGCCCGTCACCTTGATAAAGGTGAGGACGTCCTCCCAGTCCAGATCCTTTAGATCTTCCCGAGCAAGTGTTGGTGCTCCCAGTATCTTCCTCCTTAGGCGACTCCACCTATCACAAATTCCTATATAGTGGTATGAGGACTCCTCCCCTGTCCCGCAGTTCAGGCAGAGTGGGCTGTCCCTCACGCCGATAAGGTGCAGATGTCTGTTTAGGCTTCCATGCCCAGTCAGAATACCTACCAAGTTCCTGGTGTCCTCTCGGCTCTTTTTTAGCAGTCGCCTTGCTCTGGATCCGTCAGGATTTAGAATCATTTCCTTGGCTTGTCTGCATCCTTCTTTTCCTCTCCAATTGTACTTTGCCTTGTTCCAGGCTCAGTTATTTAGTTCCTGAGAGATTTGCCTTTTACCTAAGCCCAGACCAGGTTCTGGACCGACGAGGTGGCTCATTGAGCCTTGTCTTGCCAATTCATCGGCCCGTTCGTTGCCCTCGATGCCACTGTGCCCTGGAACCCATCTGAGTCTTACTTCCTTGTGCACAGCTAATCTGTCTAGGGCGTCTCGACATTCCTGAACTAGCTTACAGCTTGCCCTGGGTTTTTGGATCGCCCTGAGAGCGGCTTGACTGTCCGAGTAAATATATATACTCTCTACACCTTCTGTTACTTCCGCCTTGGTTGCTACTTCCAAAATAGCAAACACCTCCGCCTGGAAAACAGTGGCATATCTCCCCAGCGAAGTGCTTTCTCCTGATTTAGTGTTGTCTAGGTATACACCGGCTCCGGATGACTGTGTATTAGCCATCCATGAGCCGTCAGTGTACCATGCGTGTGCGCCGCTCGGCGTACGTACCTGGCCTGACAGCCACTCTTCCCTTGATGGAAATTCCTTCTCAGTCTTAATCTGCCATCTGGAATATTGCCTTTGGTCGCAATGATGGATAGATCCCTACTCATTTTGGCGGAAATAGTCCTATGGCCTTTCCCTGTGTAGTCCGTTCGCCATAGGCCACTGTCTATCATCCTTTTGTGAGCCGCCATTGCCTCTCTCTCAATCCAGATCGGGAGGTCCGGCAGCCCCAGGATGATATTCAGTGCTGCTCCGGGAGTAGTTCTCAATGCTCCGGTAATACCCAAACAAGCCAGCCTTTGCAGTCTGGCCAGTTTCTGGGCATTAGTGGCTCTGGCCACCGCTGGCCACCAGACCACGGATCCGTAGGAAATCCTCGGTCTTATCACAGCAGTGTACAGCCACTGGAGGATGTAAGGTTTTAAACCCCACTTCCTACCTACAGTTCTCCTTAGTTGCCACATAATTGCGGTTGTCTTATTCACCACCTGTTCAACGTGTGCCTTCCACGTCAATTTACTGTCTAAAATAACTCCCAAATATTTGACTTGTTGACTTAGGCTCAGTCTCGTCTGGTAGAGTATGGGATGTATAAAACCTGTTAGATTTCGTTTCCTTGTGAAGAGAATGAGTTCGGTCTTCCCTGGGTTTACTGAGAGACCATTCTCCTCACACCAACCTTTAACTATCCGACACGCCACCTGCATACGCTCGCAGACCGTTCTCACGAACTTTAACCTTCTCAGGAGGCTGTCCATCACCAGGCACCACAAATGTGGCGAGAGGCAGCTGCCTTGTGGGCAACCCCCTCTTACCCCGGCCTCGACGCGAACTTCTCCCAGCGTGGCGCTGATCTTTCGGTCTTCCAGTGCCGTTTTTACCCACTTGACCAAATGAACTGGTGTTCTCTTGGCCTGGAGGGCTTGACATATAGTTTTCGTTTTAGCCTTATCGAAAGCTCCTTCTACGTCAAAGAAGAGCGCTAGCGCCATTTCTTTGTTTTCTATTGCCTTTTCAGCCCTTCTAACTAGAGAATGGAGAGCCGTTTCAGTCGACTTCCCACTTCTGTAGGCGTGCTGATTATCATGTAGAGGAGAATCAGTTAAGATCTCTTCCATGATGAACCTGTCAATCATTTTTTCCATTGTCTTCATTAAAATGAAGTTAGACTTATAGGCCTAAAGGACTTGGGATGGGAATAGTCTCTCTTCCCTGCCTTGGGGATGAAGACGACATCCGCTGCTCTCCAAGCTTGTGGAACGTACCCTAGTGCTATGCTGGCCTCGAATACTCTCTTTAAGTAAGGGAGTAACGTGTCAAGGTCCGCCTGCAGCATCATGGGTATAATTCCATCCGGCCCTCCTGCCTTATATGGACTGAATTCCCCCACTGCCCAAGTTATGGATTCCTCAGTCACCACACTGCGGGCAAGGTTCCAGTCCATCTCTGGCTCTGGTTCCTCGTCCCAGTTGGTAGTCTGTACCTCTCCGGGAAAGTGGGTTTTTAGAAGAAGCTCTTTCGCTTCCTCTCTGTTCGCCGTCCATTGTTCGCCGGTTTTCAGAGAGCCAATCTCTTTTTGTCTTTCCGAGCCCAGCAGCTTAAGCAGACGCGCTGAGTCCGAGAGAGACTCCATATCTCCACAGAATTTCCTCCAGCTGTCTCTTTTGCTGCGTCGGATTTTAAATTTCCTTCTGGCTTCCAGATACACATCCCAGAGCTCCTGCCGCCCTTCCCTGAAAGCGTGGCGGTGTGATCTTCTCACGTCTTTTTTAAGACGGTCCAGAGTATCACTCCACCAAGGCAGGCTCTAGGCGCTCGCTTTCTTAAGTGGGCACGCTTGTTCATAGGAATCGACGATTACACTGTTTAGCTTTACCACCTCAATTTCTAGTTCTTGTTTTGATGAAATAGCCTGCCCTAAAGTTCCCATGGACACTACCAGATTTTCCCTAAATTTGTTCCAGTCTGTTGCCCTCGGAATTCGTTTCAGTGGCTTCTCCATCTTATCCGATTTAATTTCGAATCGGATCATTCTATGATCGGACATAGTTATGTCCCTACTTACCCTCCAATTGACTACCTTTTCCGCAAATGCACGAGTTACCACTGTAATATCGATAACCTCCTGACGAAGCCGATTCACAAAAGTTGGTTCCGCATTTACGTTAGCTACTTCAAGGTTTTCCGATACGAAATATTCTAATAGAGCTGTACCTCTCGCGTTAGTGTTAGTGCTCCCCCAAACGATATTATGCGCGTTTGCATCACACCCCACGATTAGTGGAAAACCTTTGTCTTTACTGTATTCTATTAACCTTATTAAAAATTATTAAATATATTAATAAACGAAGTATTCTAAAAAAATTTTCATCGAAATCGGATAAAAAGTAAAAAAGTTACAATTTTTTAAAATAGACGGTTTTCCGCCATTTTGAATCCGCCATATTTTTTAAAAAACGAATTTACTAGGATGACAAGTCAAAACGTGATCTATGAGCTATCCTTAACACGAAAGTCGATTTGTCCATAGACTAGAACGTACTAATCTTAATATTGACACCATACTCGAATTACTTACTTTTTGCGTAAAAACTACGTATTTTCAATACAATACCAATAACTATCAACAAAACAATGGTATGGCTGTGGGTTCGCCTTTATCACCTGTATTAAGTAATATTTTGATGGAAAATTTTGAATTAAATTTTGTCGAAAATTATCAATATAAACCTTTAATCTGGTGGCGTTATATAGATGAAATTTTTTCAATTTATCCATATAATGAACATTTCCTTAACGATTTCCTAAATCATATATTAACACCAAAGAACCTACAATCAAATTCACTATAGAAAAAGAAATTAATGAACAACTTTAATTTCTTGACATTCTTATAAAAAAAGACTTGAATAGATTTGAAACAAAAATATACATAAAACCTACACATACAAGCAGATATTTAAATTTCAAATCAAATCACCCAATAATGGTCAAAAAGGGGGTCGGAAAAAGTCTATATGATCGAATGAAAATAATTTGTAATAATCAACATTTCAACACAGAAAAATAATTTTTAACCAATGTTTTGATAAATAATAACTACCCTATTGATTTGATTGAAAAATGCTTTATTGAGTTTGAACAACCAAATGTTAGACAAAATCAAAATAGACCTATTACGAACCTCTTTATTTCATATATTCCTGGTTTAACAAACAAAATAAAATGAATAGTTAATAAATTTAATATTCGTACCATTTTCAAAACAGAAAACACTCTTAGATCCAAACTAACAAAAACAAAACCCCTCAATAAAGATGTTATCTATAATACAATAACACAATAAATTTTATATAGGTGAAACCTGTAGACCATCAACAAAACGTGTAAAAGAATACCAAAATTATATTAAAAATACACAATTTCACAAATCACATATTTGTCATCATGCATTTGATAACAATCACAGAATACAATGGAACGCTTCAAGTAATTTGGCAAAGGAACCATCATCTAAAAAGCGTAAAATTAAAGAAAGTGCTTTAATTTTATTAAATAAAGATGTATGTGTTGCTTCAACTTCTGTTAAGTTTTAACATCACATGGTTACCTTTGCTAAAAACTGAAGTTGAAAAGGGACATTTAAATATTAACTAAACCTTTTAACAAAAATCATTGACTTCTTCCTAAACGTATAGCACCAAATTGTAGATATATAACACCTCGCAAACGAATTATTTATTTTACTGAAAACCACCTCATTATTATTACACTTACCTAAATATACCACTAACCAATAATTATAAGATATGACATTAATATTGTCATCTTGTGGAAGTCTATTCAAAACTTGACAATGTTACGATAGCTTTTTACTGTTATTAACATTTACTAACTATTTTCATTTTTAGATTTCTTCGATCTTGACGACGGGGACAGATTTGTTCCTCGAAACGTCGACCGTTTTCCAGTTTTCTTTAGGTTTTTCAGCTTCGTTAGGGTCACTAAACTAGCACTTGTGCTGTTTACACCCTGGAACCAGAGCCGAAGAGGCTCTAAGAATTTAAAAACATTGGTGGAGCCATAGGCAATCAATTGCAAGGTAAATATCGATAATATATGACACACATTTTATTTAAAATGAGATTTAATTCAACTTCTGCTTATTTTGCCATATTAGATAATCGCAGACATTGACAATTCTATATTCAAATGTTACGAAAGGAAAATTCGTTATCATGGGTAGTTATACGTGTGCGCATTTTAATGGCTCCATTATGATTTTAAAAAGTTATAAAACAAAGCATAAAATTAAATTTAGCGAGGTCGACTCCTTTGCATATTTATGAAAGCAGATTAGTCTGGCATCTAGGCGAGAGATTGTTGGCTAAAACAACTAATATATGCCGGCATTTGGAATGGCTGCGGTTTTCCTGCCCTTTTATCATCACCGTGCTATCACGCTGAAAATGCCCTGTGCATGGAGGACAGATCCCTAAGCCAAAGCCAAGCTGCCATATCTGACGCCGTATATTACGTACACAGAATAATTTTTTTATTTTGTTTGCTTGTATGCGCTCCTTGGAAACGTAACATTGAAATCCACTTAAAGTGAATGGAGCAAACATTAACTTCACATTAAGCTTCTAATGAGATTTTTTGATATTTAAATTTTGACAGTGTACCTATATTTTTATTGCTATCAATAACTTGTCTTTTGATTGCACACAGAATAATTATTTAAATTGATGTTGATATTGTGAACTGCTAAAAGATTTAAACTTGAACTTGGAAAATGTTATGTAAACATTCCAGACAAATTATAAGCCTTAAAGTTGCAATAGTCATCAGATTTTATTACATAAAGATTTAAGCGAGTCATCAGCTCGACAGACTTTGTCTCTCACCTGGTGGTTCTGCAACCTAATAGAAAAGTAAAATAATTTTGAAGTAGAATTTGTCAAATGGTGTAAACTCTGAGTAAAATTAAACAAAACAAGTCTGCCGATAAAACAATTAAATAATTGCCGGAATTAAGCCATAAATAAAACACAACATAACTTTATGATGCAAAGTGATGCAAGCCGTCATAAAGCATTCAACTATAACGTCCATGCCAAGATTTTCATTATTTGATGGAGGAATTACAAATTAAGTTTTTCTATACTGTAAAATACTGCCCACCATTAAACCCATAACTAATACAAGCCCATAAAAATTATGTCTCGCGCATAAAATCGTAATTTTACACGATACAGCAATAACTTTCCATAAATCGGAAATGTGACTAGCTATAAAATATATATTTTCTTCAAAACGCACACCAGAAAATGTTGCTGATGCAGGGTACATACTTTGACATTGCCAGTTTTATTGCCATGCATAAAATTTTGTTACTATCGTTAAGACAAATAGTACTCGATCTTGAAATATAATCTGCATGTGAACGTACACTTGAGCGAAAATAACGCCACAAAATGTTAAAGCTCCGGATCTTTCTTACTCTAGTCTCAGTTACTGAATTGTATCCGTATATGTAAAAGCTAAATGTAATAGAGGTTAGCCTGTATGTCCCACATTAATATTGATTATTTAACGGACATATTAACATAAATTAATAATTAAAAAAGATCCCAATAGAAGAACAGAATATATAATAGCCAGGCACCACTTACATTTTCGATAACCATCTCAGGTGGCTTGAATCGAAATTATTTAGTTCACAATTTTCAGCCATAAAAAATCATCATAAAAACGTTGGCACATTTTTATATATCTGATTCCATACCGCTATAGACATCGAGACATATATGAATAAAGTGGCAAATTTACTCATACCACAAACAGTTTAAATTGGCATAAGCCGAACTAACATTTCGCCTTGGGGCCTCCGATTGAATTCGAAACCAAAGCGTGAATAATACATTTCAGAACAATGGAAATGGGTGATTAGTGTACTTTCATCAGTTGTCCAATCAGCTTTGAAGCAACAATGGCAAATTGCTATTCTATAAATCACAATATTACCCGAACAAAAGTTATAATAATTGACCGCAACCCCTTTAAAGTAAACTGCTTTCCTGTGAAATTCGTTGTAATCATCGCTCTTGACGATGCTAAAGTAATCAGCGAAAAGCCAAATAATATATTAATTTTGAAAAAATTAAGTGGAGGGAAAAATTATTGGTAAGTGTCTTTGCAGGTACAGGGTTATTCATTATAAATGGACACCTCCCTTAACTTGGTTATTTTTAAAGATAGAGAAATAATTTTTTTATCGACCTGTAGGTAATCATCTTAATTTTGTAATTTCTAATTAAAATATTATACAGGGTGGCCCATAAACAAATGCCAATATAAAATTACATTTTTTTAAATGGAACACCCTGTATATTATTGCATTTTTGGATTCTACTTGATATTCTTAACATATTTTATGTATGATGTTATACCTCTAGAGTTAGTAGTTTCACAGCTATAAACGGTTGAAAATCGATACTTTGGCTACTTTTCACTTTGGTAGCAAGAAGGCCATTAAAAATGGAGTAAAATGAATTTCACATTCCTATCTTAACTTTTCAAGAGCTATCTGATGGTGCTAACTGATGGTACCTGCCAAGGTACCAGATTTGGTACCCATGGTACCGCCTGCCAGTTAGCCCCATCAGATAGCACTTGAAAACTTAAGATAGGAATGTGAAGTTCATTTTACTCCATCTCTAATGATCTTCTTGCTACCAAGGTGAAAAGTAGCCAAAGTACCGATTTTCAACTGTTTATAGCTGTTAAACTACTAGCTCTAGAGATGTAACATCATACATAAAATATGTTTAGAATTTTAAGTAGAACCCAAAAATGCAATAATATACAGGGAGTTCCATTTAAAAAAATATAACTTTATATTGGCGTTTGCTTATGGGACACCCTGTATAATATTTTCATAACTAATAAAAAAATTTAGATGATTACCTACAAGCCGATAAAAAAATTATCCCTCTATCTTTAAAAATAACCAAGTTAAGGGGGGTGTCCATTTATAATGAATAACCCTGTACATGTAGGACACCAAATATGATGCATTTTTCACTCAAAATCGGTTGCATAAATTATTTTTCATAAGTGTTGTTCGATACTGAATTAAAAAATAAGCAAACGCGAATTTTAAAAAATTTGCCTAAACTTGTGAATAATGTAGTTTTTGGTGGCAGAATGGAAAATGTTTGAAAATATGCATCAGAATGTAGGATGAGAGTATTATAATTTTATATCAGTAGTAGGCTACATTTTCAACCATCTGCTTATTATTCAAATTCAAATTCAATTCAAATTCAAAAGCATTTATTTGCCAACAACCTAAATATAATAATATAAAATCAATAGATAATTTTTTGACAAAAAGGACAACTTCTCGATTATAAGAAAACCGCTTACATATTGCACCAGTGGTGCCCATGCGAAGCTGCCCTGCAATTATTTTTAATTCATATATTACCCACTCAAATTATTAAATTACACAAAAAACTAAAAACTACTAAAAACTATTTTAATAGACGTTTACAGTTTTATAATAAAAAAAAATAAACTAAAATAGAAACGAAGCTGATGCGGTATGGAGAACGAAAGCCGGGCGGCAACCAAAAAGGAGTCAGGGAGTCAAGGAGGACAGGGGTCGACTCAATCGCAGTAGCGTATGAAGTTGATCCCAAGTTAAAATTTTTGCATATCAGACAAAGAAGAAAAAAAACTGACATCACCGCTTCCATATACCCATGCATATCTCTATATACAATAAGACTTTACCAATAAACATTTAAAAAACATTATGTTCGCTGATCCAATAATAGTTTTAATTTAATCTCCTTCGAAAAAGACTCCGGACCACAAGTTTTCATTGTCGCAGGTAAATTGTTCCAGATATAAACTGCAACAGATGCAAAATATCGCCGAAAAGTTGAAGTCCTATGCTGTGGCAAAACAAAATGTTCATTGAGCCTTGTATTATGTCTGTGACTAGAGGTTGCGAAAATACTTTTCAAATATCTTGGTCTGCCCTGTTTGATAATCCTATAGATAAAATTATACATGTGCTTCTTTCTTCTGTTTTCCATGTTCAAGATATTATTAGAATTTAAGTGTGGCGTAATATGGTCTCTATAAGGAATGTTAAATGAAAATCTCATACAGCTATCTTGAATTTTTTGAATCATTCGTTTTGTTCGCGCTATCAAGGAGCTTCCATAAACAACGTCACCGTAGTCAAAAAGAGACAAAATTAGAGATTCGCACAAATACATTTTTTGTTGGGGTGGAAGATATTTTTTTAAATTATAAAGTTGTCTAAGGCGTAAATACGCAGCTCTTAGTTTAAGTTTAATATGCGGTTCGAAAGAAAGAGAACTGTCAAAAATCACCCCATGATTTTTTACCTAATCTTTAATAGGAATTATATTATTAGAAATATTAAAAAACAGTCTTTGCTCAATATCTTTTCTTGAGAAATTATTACCTAAGACAATGATTTGAGACTTTGACGTATTTAGCTTAAGATTATGATTTAGAGCAAAAAGTTCAATATTATTTATGTCCTCAATAAGGCGATTCTGAACAATTTGAATATTATCTTTATTAATTGGTATATATAACTGCGAATCATCGGCATATTGTTGCGGTGTAGCATTTGTTACAGATTTATACATGTCGGCCACATAAATTGAAAATAGCAGCGGGGATAAGATGGAACCTTGTAGTACCCCGCACGAAACTAGTTGGTATTCGTAAAATGTTCTATTATATTCCTTTGAGACTTCAACTCGACTAACACGGTTTTCAAAGTAGTTTTGGAAAAAAATAATAGCATCATTAGATAAACCAAAATATTTTAACTTTGCCAGTAACATACTATGATTAACGGTATCAAGGGCTTTACTAAAATCGAGGAGAGCCATGCAAGTACTATTTTTTCCTTCCTCATTTAAGCGTATGCCGTTAAGTATTTTTACCAGACTTGTGTTTGTGCTAAAACCCTTACGGAACCCTGATTGGCACTCAGGGATAATATTCTGGCTTTCGGCAAATGAACTTAATTTTTTTTTATGGCTGTGGCACACACACTAAAGGGAGATCCTATGGCGCTCGACGAGCGGTGTGTGTGCGAAGATGTTGATTGACACGGTTCTTGAATATTTGTAGGTTGTAATTAGTGGGAAACAGATGTCCTGGAAGTGAGTTCCACAGTGATGCAGTGCGCCAGACAAAGGAGTTCTGGTAAAGCGATGTTCTAGGTGTTTCTAGTTGTACGACGAACTGGTGCGCTCCTGCCGTCTGTCGGGACTGTCTGACAGGAGTTGCCAGGGACGGGATGATGCGAGACAAATCCTGGGAACATCTGCCGTGAAAGTATCTGTAAAACAGAGACATATCGGTCACATGTCTGCGATGTTCCAGACTATCCAGATTCCGAGTCAACTCCAGATCCCCGACGAGACGCGCAGCCCTCTTCTGAATGGAATCCAGCAGCTTTAGGGTATGCTTTGGT
>JAEQML010082712.1:0-10720 GCA_016904865.1 Pissodes strobi | reverse complement strand
ATTTAAAGTTTTTAAATATCTTTTAAATTAAATACTATAATCAGGTGGCCAAATCTGGGAGAAAAACCTGTGTACATACATTTATTGCCCTAAATTGACAGGACATGGAAATTAAGTAGTTTTCGTTCAGTGGTCAGTATTGCAGCGCCGAGTAAACGCAATCACGATAATTTTAAGATACACAACTTGTAATAAATCCTGACAGTTCATCAAAAACCCAATTTTCAAATTTAAGTTTAAAGTATCTTTTAAAATAAACTCTGTAGGCAGGTGGCAAAATGTACGCGAAAACCCCTATTGCTCCAATTGACGGGGCATAGAAACTAAATAATTTTCGATCAGCTGTCAGTACTACCGCGTCGAATAAATGCAGTCATGATACTTTTAACAGAGACGACGGGTATTAAATCCTGGCAGTTAATGAAAGACCCGACAACTAATATATATTTTAAAATAAATTCCGTAGGTAGGTGGCAAAATATACTGGAAATCCCTTACATACATATTACATACAGTACTGCCGCGTCCATTATATGCAAGATAAATTAGTGTTAATCAAAACTAACTCAAACCAAAGATGTCAGATAAAAATCCAAATCAGGGGATATTGGAAAAAGTCCTGCAACGCTGCCGAAGCAACCCGTGCAGCAACTCGTTGGGTCCCTGGCATATTCAATGTCATTATAACTCATGGTTAACACATTATTCGGTTAAAATTGTAAAAAAGTAATAGCTTAGTGATAAATACAAGAGTTGGGACAAACTAAAGATATTGTGGATAATCCTTTAGTTTGGTGGTTAATAATCAAGATTCATAAAAATAAATTCATTTCACTTAAATATTATTATTCAGTGGCTAATTTTCCGGTGTTCAATGGGTGAAATCCCCTTTTTTCGGTACTCATCATTGTTATACGGTTTGTTGTACACTATTGAACTAAATTTAAAAAATAAGTACCTCTACCCTATATCATTTTGTTGCTTTATTTGTATATGTCTATCGTCATCAACTCTTGCAGCTGAATTAACAATTCATTATTGATCCTTCAAAAACAAATCAATAATTTTGGTTGAAACAAAATACGGCTCATAATGCTGATGTCTGATATTTAAATATTAATATACATAGCTATTTAGTAAGTTGTACATGTATAAATATTAAAATTGTATATTTCTTTTTAGGTTTCCTCAGTAAATTGTGCCAACTTGCCTTCTCAACTACGTAAGTATTTTGCATCTATCAGAAAAGAATAAAGATATTCTTCTGGAATATTTAAGCCTTTAATCAAGGGCTTAACCCTTTTCTGGTCATGTCCAGAAATATTACTCATTTTTACATAGTCCTTCTACATACATATCACTTTCCGAGAAATTGTTGGCAATTATTATTGGGTGTGTTTAGATTATAAGTTAGGACTTTGCAATAAATTGTATTCGACTATGCCAACAAAGCTTCACACCATATCGTGAGTATCAGTGCAAATATTTCAAATACAACCATGAATTATATTGTTAAAGTACATCCATTATGTTATAAGTGCTAAAATTGTATACCGCATTTATAAGATTTGTAAATATACAAATGTTTTCCTGTTTAAAAACTACATCGTTTTCTGCTATTTGCACTTACTAATTATATTTAAGTATTTCAGGTACTTGTTTTGGTATTCGGTTAAAAGCGTATATTTTACACTAACCTTCGTTCAGCCTTAAAGTAAAGGCACGATGATAGCACGTTTCGAATGCTTTATAAATAACATTTTAACTTTGTTCGTCATTATATAGGTATCAAGTTATGTCTTCTCCAGAATCATATGCTTTGCACTTATCTGAACCTAGAGAAATTATGTTTGAGACATATCTGCTCGTAATGGTAAAAACTAGTTAGCCGAATCGAATTATATTTAACACGAAAAGCCTGAGAAGAGGATGCCAAAGAATATCTGAAGATATTTTAAAAATTAAAGAGATGTTTTTTAATTCTCAATAATTAAAGTAAAGTAATAGAGATCTTTACCATTATCGGAGTAAACTACTCAACAGTCGTAATATAAGTATAAAAAGTCAAAGTTGCACTGGATTTTGAAACTGTTGTATCCCAAGAAAATTTAATATTATTTCCGTTAATCCAGGGATAGTTTTTTTTGCTACGTAACCGTCATTAAGAGTTTAAGAATATTTTGACTAGTTGAATATACAACAAAGACAATTCATCTACTTCCATTCCCGGAGATATCAAATATAAAATTAATTAATGCATATTTGTTTATTTGATAGCTTTTAAGTTTATCTCGAGACGTTTTGAATGCGTCAATTCAGTCCACTTTTTCTACATATATAATGCTTAAAGCTATCTACGCACATAACGCTCAAGCTGTCTACGTTCGACTATTTAGCGCTTATTCGGGTAGTTTTTAGATGTTTAACATTTGTCTCGAAAACGTCTATGAGTAGAATTTTTGAATTTGGCGTTTTTTAGGTAACACTGAGGAATTGCAAAAGGTTTTGATTTAATAACAAAATGGTGTGTGTTTAAGACCACACGATAGCAGTGAAAACTTCAACAAGGCGAGATTAATATTATGAAATAAAAGTTTGTTTGTGTCCTATATTCACAAAGTAAATTTTTCAAGAAGGAAAATCAAAAAAATCACCAAATTGGCATTTTTAATCATGTCAATTCGATTTTTTGGTATGTTGTACTCGTAACCTCTTCTTTTAATGTACGAAAGTTTGTGTATAATTCCTTAGCATTCAAATTATCTTTAAAATAATTAGGTATTATTACAATAGGCAATAAATAACGTGGTAAATTCGTTTTTCCCTTAATAATAGGCGTAATTGACAAATTTTCCGAAATTGAGTCAAGTCCATAAATATATTTTTGTTTTAGTTAGTTTTAAAATATTATTAATGGGCGCAACTGGATCTGTATAGTTTCCGCAGAAACAATTATTTGTATTATAGCTTACCTGTTCGAACCAAGAGGCGCAATTTAGCATTAAGCTTATTGGTATTCACAAACATTATGTAAACTAAGAGGCGTAAATTAACTTAAGCCCATTAACAAGCATTTGCTTAAGTGACGTCTAGTAAATCCTTATAACTACTATCATTATTGTTCACGAGGGTTATTTTAAAAAATACGGATATTCTATCTAAATATCATTCTCTCATTTACGAAGGTAGTTTACGTATAGTATGTAATGTGATGAATTTACACTCTTTATTGATATTTTTAAATTTTCATCAAAATAAATTCCTAAAATAGCGTTTCTAATTCTTAGAGGCTTTAAATAAATAGAAATGTCAGATGTATGACTACCAAGAGGCGTATCTGCCGAAAATTTCAAATATGGCGGCCGTATTACGTGTTTTCAAGAATATGTCTATATAATAATCTTTTAAGATGTCTGTGCAAGGTCTTTGATTATATTTACGTGTCTCCTGGAGCCTTTAATTTTGAAGATAGAAAAAAAATGTTTTACACAAAAATTGTAGGGTTTTTCGGTATTATCTTTTGAAATTTTCAGGAAAAATATATGGCATCAAAAAATGGAAAAATATGGGCAACTTCAACTTTTTTAAATATATATTATGCGCTAAACAAAATATATATTTTTTCTGATTTGAAATTTAATTTTTTGAAGCGAAATTTTTTTCCTGAAAATTTCAAAAGATAATATGGAAAAACCCTATAATTTTTGTGAATAACTTTTTGTTCTATCTTTAAAAATAAAGGCTCCAGGAGCCACGTAAATATAATCAAATGTACAATGTTAAAAGCATAAAAAAATTATAACTACTGTTGTCGCGGCTTTTTTTGCGCTAGAACGACCCAAATTGATCTCTTTTTCAAAAATATACTCGCCCAAAAAATACTTGCTTTTTCCGATTCTCGTCAATGTCAATAGGGTTCGGAAAACCATCAAAAATTTATCGTGTATCAAAGAAAAAATTTAAAAAATCGCACATTTAACGTAATAACTAAAAAACCGACTACGGCGGGTTAGTTTTGGGGGTGCCACGCCCAATTTTTACCCAAAAGTCGTTAAAATCGTTTAAAAAACAAGAATGCGGCGCCCTTTTGAATGGCAAAATATGTAATAGAGCAAACCCCATATTTTTTGCTTGTAAAGTAACCAATGGGAGACGTCATGGGCACAGCTGAGTACAGCAATAAGCTGTGTCATGGGTTTACGCCGTAATTAATTCTGACCACCAATTTCATCGACTCTCAGTGTATCTTTCTCTTCGCCTTCAAGCTTAGCATAGCCTTGTTTCTCTCTACGGCATTATATTATTATAGGTTTTATTTTATTTAGATTTTCATTATACATCTTCTCGTTACGTGTCAATGTGCAATGTGCGTAAAACCTACCAGAAACTGCCTCTAATCACCAAAAAGTGTCCACCTTTTCGATCCTGACCCATTTTTCCTAGTTCAAATCGTTTTCAGTGAGGCTTCAGAAAAGGAAATTTATAAATCTACATATTTTAACCTAAACGTCATGTCAAAGTATTGAAATTTTGTAGCTAACCCGCCTGCGGCGAGCCTTTCCTAGCGGGGTGCGCAGCAAGTCCTATTCACCTTGCGCACTCCCACTTTATAAACTCACGAGTCTTCACTGCTTTTAATATATCGATGGGTACAGTTTTTGTGGCAAGTAGGTTGCCTGAAATCTCATTTAAAATGATTTAAAGATGGGGAATGGGCCACAATTGGAGAATGTGAACATTTTTCGAGCGATAAGCAGTGGTTGCTGATTTTATGAGAGATTTTGAGGTAAAATTTTCGAAAGAGGTTTTGCGATATTGGGAATCGCTCTCTATCTTTCGCTGCTCGGAATAGTTGCTCTACTCCCAGTCTGGTTCAATTTCTGATGTTTCGTAGCCAGGATAGCTTTTTGCGGCCTATCCATCTTCTGCCTTCAACTTTTCCCTGGATGATCAGGCGAGGAATGCTCAAAGTAGCTAATCTTTCTTGTTTTTATGGTATTCAGGACTTCCCGATCTTTATCTAGCTGTCCGAGTACTTCCTCATTACTGGTATGTGTAGTCCAAGAGATTTTGAGGATTCTCCGATAACACTACATTTCGACGGCCTCTATTTTATTCATGGTGTCGACTTTAAGCGTCCATGTCTCACATCTGAAATCACAGCTATAACATAAATTACTATTATAATGAGATTAGTAGCAGGTTTCATCCTTCTAACAGGAATAGAGGCTTCAGAGCTAAAAAGGTTTATAGAGGCTAAAAGCAATAAGACTTCCTGTAGCTCATATAAATTTAAAGCAACTCAAGTTTCAGTTGCTAGTGTCGGATTTGGAAAAAGTTGTTTTCTTTGTAAACTATATTTTATTATCGGTATTATTCTTAATTTTTTGGTGTAGAAAGTTTTATATTATTGTGCTGGATTAATGGTTTGGTTGTCCTTATTGCCCATTATGCCAACATTTACTTTGATCACAGATCACAGAGTGTTAATGGCCACTCATGCATCCAAGCTATTAACCTTAAAAAAGTTGAATAACAAAAAAAATACTTTACATTTTGGTGGCAGAGTCAAAAGATATGAAACAGAAACAATATTTCAAGGATTAAAAAACAAGATTTTTAATGAACAAAACATTCAAAGAGGGGTGGAGGTAATAAAAAGCTTTAGACTTCTGAATGGCAGATTGCAATTTTTTCGTAGTATTCTGACATTAAAACAAAGTTTAAAATTCTCCACGATCACTTACGGTAAGTGAGGACTTGTCCGTTTGCTTAAATTCCGCTTACAAACATATTTGCCTTGAAATTCAGCATGTGAGCAATCAAACTCATCCAGGTAGTAATACATTATTTATGGAGGCAAATAATATTTTATAGAAGCGACAAGGAGAATGTTTGCATTAATTCGCTGGGCTGTATGAATACCAATATGCCTACTGAGAGCAGGCAGTCTACTAACCCACACCATTTAAAAACATCTAAAAATTGGGTTTAAAATATATCATCTCTGGAAAAATCCACATATGTATTAAAAAAGTTTCAACTTTTTTAAAAACTAAAGGAATACATTACGACTTTAGAATTAAATTTGAGTCTCCTATGAAGTGGGAGAAAGAGCAAAATAAAGCCTGCAAGTACAATTCAATGATATATTGCGTTAGATAAAATTCGGTAACAAATTAATCGTGTCATGTAGCTATGCAGCACTCAGATATCCAGTATTCAGATATACAAACTAGAACAGGGTTAGTTGCAGAATACAAGAGTTGCAATTGGATGACTTTGTTAGAGAGAATTTTAACCTGAAGCGGCTTGCACTTGCTTTGAAACTATTTTCTTTAGGGCAGTTTGAGGAAACGTCTAATCTGGTATACCCTGTTGGACGTTTCCTATCAAATCACCAGATGACCAATTGATATAATCGAGAATCTAATATTCATCCGACTTAACTCGGCATTAGAGCATTGTAAAATGAATGAATTATGGCAATTTCTAAAAGTAAATTTGCACTACCTTTACACTTAATGATCATCCTTATAGAAATTATTATAATTAATTGATATGACCCACTAGCTACGTCCCGTCTGCTATAAAACATTATGTTTTGTTAATCTGTAGCTAACATAAAGTTCCCACCGAATTTTTAGGCACGCACCATTTGGTACATGAACTACACTCTAAATGGCTTCTACTTCTTCTGAATCGGCATTAAAAAGAAAGTGAAATGAGGTCATCGCCTCTGTACTAACATGATAATGTCATTCTTTTCTCCTTAACTTGGAAATAACACTAAACAAACATGTAATACTTA
Source organism: Pissodes strobi (assembly GCA_016904865.1). NCBI lineage: Eukaryota > Metazoa > Arthropoda > Insecta > Coleoptera > Curculionidae > Pissodes > Pissodes strobi. Next base: position 3,909 of record JAEQML010082712.1, on the reverse strand, counting down.
ATTGTATCTAAATAGACCCTTTTCACTTTTTATAGACTAAATCGTGATTAGTAGATCCGTTGATCTTTTCAGTTCAATTACTGTTGATGGTTTAATTTGCTTTGTTGTTAAGCACAGTAGCGTATCGGGTAAACACTTTATACGATTCGAGAAGCTATGTCTATCAATTTATCTTATTTAGTATCAAGACTATGAAAAGGCCATGGAGGGCCAGTCTCAGTACAAACTCATTGTTTTTCTGAATATATAAAATTTTCCTGCATGCCACATGTGAGCGGTCAAAAATGAGACAGAACTTGATGACAATTAGAGATGAAACGTATAGTTGTTTGGGCGGATACCGGATACCAAATATCCGGCTGCAAGGCCCCATGGCCGGATATCCGGCCAAAACCGGTCATCCTAAAATCTTGTCGGACACCTCACTCTGACCTGAGAGATCAAAATAAAAATAAGAACAAGAAGCCATGTTTTAACTTTAAGGATCTCTTTTTTTACGTTTTTTATTTTTTAGTTCAATATTATGACGATTAGTTATTATAAATAACTAAGTTATTTATGTCACTAATGACTAATTAATAATTAGCAATTATTAAGTTTTTGAGATGTTTTTTTTTTAGTTTTAGTTTAAATATTTTTCTTGGGAATATTGAATACCTCGAATGACAGGTAATTTTAATTTTAGTTTCTTGGTACATTTTGTAACTTTTTCAGTTTTAAATAAAAGCAACTTTCTTATTATTTCCCTCACCAAGATTTATGTATTAAAGCTGATTTTATGAAATTGTCATAGTTTTTGGATATCCGGTGTCCGGCCGGATACTGAGTTACTATCCGGTATCCGGCAGGATACCAGGTAGTTACCGGATATACGTTTTAACTCAAATGAAAATGCAAAAAATTAACTAGTAGTACTGATGAGAGTCGCATCAGGCAGCAAGCGAGACATTTACGCCTGATACTCCGTAATGGCAATAACTTTAAATAAAACTTTCATTATCTGAAGTAAATTTAATTATTTAATGCTGAGGACCAGGCCATTTCTGGTAGGCTGTTATTTTTTTTCAGATATACCTGAGCTTTCCGCTCATTTAGATTTAATCGGTGGACGGTTCAACTTCATAAATGCTAAATCCTAAACTATCATCCTTACTAGCTTTCAGTAATATATTAGCAAATCACTTGCTCAAGATTATAAGATCAAATGTTAAAAAAATAATAATTTTCAGAATTTTGGAATTACAAGGTTGCAGTTAATTAATAGATGTGCAGTTGCTGGGTGGGGAGGCGGTGAAAAATCGTGCGGCTCAGTGGCAAGAGCTTGAACTATAACGATCACGTCTTATTAGATATGTAATATAATTGTTGAAACGTAGGAGGTCGTAAATGTTATATTATGAATTGTAAAAATATATAAAAAAAATGGTGTAAGCCTAAAACTACCCGACAGAAGTGAAAAACTAGATCAATATCATGGAATACAAATATTTTTTTGTGCTCTCTATTTTGAAATTACTTGCCACAACTTCTATGTTTAAAGTAAACCTTTACCTCGAAATCTCCCATTAAATCAGCAGAAGCTGCTGCTTATCGCCTGAAAAATGTCCAGTTTATTATGGCCCATTTTTACATCTTCAAATCATTTAAAATGAGAGTTTAGGCAAATAAATCTACTTACTTACCACAAAAACTATAGGCATCGATATGCCAAAAATAAAATTTTACATCGAAATCTGTCATAAAATCGAACAAAATATTTCCGTATTGCCTGATCCTGGCATATTTTTCCAGATTCACACCTTTTTCAATTAGATTTCTTTCGATTAAATGTATAAATCAACATATTTTAGCCTAAACGTCATGGAAAATATTCCTGCAAATTTCCCCTAATGCATCGAAAGCAAAGCTATCTATTCAAACTCGTCAAATTGCCGAAATTGGATTTTTTGCCATTTTCAGCAGATCTCAATTCGGCATTTTCGATCGGATCGATGCAATTTTTTGGTATATTCTGCTTTAATGTACCAGTAATAATACATTAAGTAGTGGTATCGTATCAAAAATCGCAATGACGAAAAATTTAAATTCAACTAGCTCATCCAATACAAAAAGCATCATTACCAATACAAATTTTGGCAAAGGTTCTGATTAATTAAACGGTATTTAAAAAAACATATTTTTCGAAAAAAAAAACTTAATTTTTTTGACATTTTCATCGAAAAGTCCATTTTCCCGACATTTTCGAAACAGAGATATGTTTAGGAAGTTTTTCTCTTAGAAAGTTCCTATCGAAGTATCATCTCAGTTTTTTCGATAAAGCTAATAAATGCCTGCGCCTATACGTATGCCCTAGATTAAACATTCTGATATAAAAAGTGATTTGTGGCAGAATAGGAAAGAAGCAATAACGATAAGGTCATGTATTATGTATTATTTACACGATTGTTAAGTTGGTTTTATACGGCCTCTTGTTTGGCTAATTTATTCATTAATAAATTGGTCAATTTGTTGATTAACAAGTTGAACAATTTAATAGTCAAAAGCTTTGTAAATTAATTTGTGCCATTTTTCGAAATTCTAACAGAAATAATCGACTTTTGTATTTTTCACACTCCCAGCTTAGTCTTAAAAGAGCTTTAAATTTTTGATTTGCTTTCCGAACGTTTGGTCTTTTTAAAAGTGTTGTGGTAACAAAATTGACTATTTAGTAACATTTAGAGAACATATATTATTTTAGATTTCGCGGGTGTTTTGATGTATCGTAATCACAATATTTCTAGTTGATATTACATCCTAGTGAACTCAAGTGGTGTAAATGGAACATGATCCTATTTTGGTAATTTACGAACGGTATCGTTTTATTCATTTTACTTACTATAACTTTCATAATTATTAGTGGTCATATTTGTTACAAAGCGGTCGACTTATTTTACGTCGCGATTGATTACCATTTTATTGACCAAAATTTTTCTTCTCGCTTATATTGAGCAGTTTAATAACTTTTTTTATTTCATTTGTAGTCACGTCAGCGTTAGACTGACCACAATTTACTGTTCGGCCTTTAAAATTCATTGTGCTAGGTATTACTTAGCGTCCTATTGTCTTCATAATCTTTCAGTTTTCTCTCTACATTGAAATCATTTACATTTAAACTATATAGATTTTACTCACTAGAATACAAAAATAAATAGATTGCAATTCTGATTTAATATAGTTTCATTTCCAGTGCTCAAAGAAAATCAGATAAAACAAAATTTTCATCAAAACCTCAAAACAATAAATAAATCAGTGTAAACCAGCTTTAGACTCACCTGTCCTTTATTTGTTTCGTAAATGTGTTATTTTTCTGAATATGCTCCATAAGATGTGTTATGTTCAGCTAAAAATCCCTTTGAATATTTACATAAGAATCTCTAATTGATAATTATTAGTAGTAATACTTGTTGCAAAGTAGTTAACTTATTTTACGTCGGTATTGAGAACATTTTGAATTTAATCAATTAGTTTTCATTTTTATTAATCGACATAACATATAGCAATTATCTGAAGTGAATGACTTGTTTTAGGTCGCGATTGATTAACATTTTGAATTCATTTAGCTAGTTCTCGTCTCTTAATCTCTATTTCATACATTGACCAAAATTTTTCTTCTAGCTTTTATTGTATACTTTATTAACTATTTTATTTATTTATTTTGTGATCTTATCTGTTGATAACGAGTGGATCTGTGTCACGTCAGTGTTGGACTGCCGACAATTTAATGTTCAACTTTTAAAACTCAGGTATTACTTAGCTTACTTATTAGTCATATTGCCTTTATATTTCCACAGTTTTCTTTTACCACTGGAATTCATTACTAATTATGATAGGGTATAATATCCAGAACTAAATATAAAGGCAATATGACTA
>JAEQML010082711.1:0-10720 GCA_016904865.1 Pissodes strobi | reverse complement strand
CAGGACACTGCAATTTAAGAGTAACGTAAGAAAAGTTAATTTAGACATGGGAGGTCCCCCTCCCATTCCCCTAAAGAATAATTTGGAGATACTGAGCGACCTGGATGATGACGTATTAAGCGATGCGTTTAGCACTGTACATAGCACTAAACAAACAATAAGGAAAGCAGTGCAACCGAGAAGCAAGCCGCAGTCGAAGCCGAAAGCACCGCCAACGGTTAAGCCGCCCCCACCACCGCACCCGATTGTCCTCCAGGGAAGAGTCAATAACCACAAAACTTTGACAGAAGATTTTAAAAATCTTAGGATTGCTAAATACAGTGTCAAGTACACAAGAAATACAACAATTATATACACCGAAAGCCAGAGAGACTGGCAGGCGCTAATGAAAGCATTCGATGATAACGAATGTGAATACCACACTTACGCAGATCGCCAATCGAAGACAAGAGCGTACGTTCTACGAGGCTTGGATGGGGACATCCCTCTAGACGAAATTAAACACGAACTGTCAGATACGTACAATATTGATGCCAAAACAATATATCTAATGAAAAAGACCCGGGATCCGCTGTACCTGGTTGTAGTCGATGTAAGCACGACACTTAAGCGGCTGCAACAGGTAGTCAAAACTGTGTTAAATATTAGAGTCTCCTGGGAGCACAGGAAGAATGAAAAGATTATAATGCAGTGCAAAAGATGCCAGACGCATGGGCATTCTGCAACGCACTGCAAAAAAGCAGTGAAATGCAGCCGTTGTGCAGGGCCGCACGAAATAACTGCCTGCAATCCTGAAGAGCCATCAAGATGCGCCAACTGCGGTGGTGAACACAGGGCAATCAGCCAAGATTGCCCTGTGTACATATACAAATTAAATCAAATCAAAAGCACTCAAACAAAGCAACCGAAGAAGCAATTCAAACCAGCTCCCTTGCCTGCCACGCCGGCCTGGCAGAGGCAAGTTTGCGAAGATGGAGGCCGGGGTATAAAACGAAATGAAGCTAATCAAAGCAGACAGTCCCAGCCACCCCCAGATGGAAGAAGAAACCTCGACAGAGATTTTCCTGCACTCGGCGAAGTAAAGTCAGCCACACAGCCTGTAAATGCGCAAATTCAGCATAAAAACGTAAGTGGCCAATCAAGTAGTAACGCAAACAACATAGCTTTCAGTGTCTCGCAAATTTCTAATGTCATTAACGAACTTAACTCTCTTATTAACTTAGAGGAGCTATTCTCTGCGCTAGATGAATATGTCTCCATGCTGAGGGCATGTAATGGAGATAAACAGCTCTTAATGCAAGCTTCTATAAAATTTTTTACAACTGAATTCAAAAAATACAACATATAATTGTATTAATAATGCTTCATATAAATAAAATGTATAAATGTTCACTATTATTACTTGGAATTGCAACGGAATTAGGCATAAGCTTGGCGAATTCCGCAATTTTTTGTATAAATCCCGTCCCCAGATTGTTTTCTTAAACGAAGCGCTGCTTGACCATGATTTTAGTCTTAAAATCCGTGGCTACTATGTCGAACGATCGGATCGTGGGCCGGGCGATCGGAAAAGAGGTGTGGCCTGCCTAATACATAAGACCGTCGTTTATAAGCGGCGCATAGATTTAAACACAGCCATTGAATATGTGGCGCTCGAGCTTGACGGCGGCTTATGTATTGGGGGAAGATACGCTCCACCGCGTCAACGTCTGACTGAACAAGACTTTCTAGCATTTCTAATACCTGATCGTAAATCATTATTAATTGGCGACTTTAATGTACACCACACGCACTTTGGAGACGCTAGAACTGAACAGCGTGGCAGAATATTGAATGCCATTATCTAAAACAATCTGGACATCCGTTATCATCGCCCGAACGCTCCCACGCATTATCCCGCTGGAAACTTCAGGCCCTCCTACCTGGACATAGCGATCTCCCTAGGGATGGCTAGATTAGGCGCGCTTAAAGTAATAAGCAACCTTAATTCGGACCATCTTCCAGTCGGTATAAGCCTGCCGGCATTAAGGTTCGGCAGGCGGCCGGAAGCCGTCGTGACTTCGGTCGCGTACACCAATACTGACTGGAGGATGTACCGGGAAAGGTTGAATGAAGCCACGGTCATCCCTCGACAGATCGAAACTGTCCAGGAGCTGGCGAATGAAGTTAACACATTAACTACCAATATCCAGCGCGTCGGAGACGCTATATGCCCGGTAATCAGGAAGAGGCCACATGTGGAAACTCTTCCTGATAATGTCCGGAATCGGTTACGACGTAGGTGGCAAAGGACTAGGAACCCGGACGAAAGGCGTCGAGTCAACGCTATTACGGATCAGATTAAGCTTCATATACGTGAATTTAAAAGTAAAAAGTGGATATGAACTTCGTGAACGAACTAGGCACGGAGGATGGATCCCTATGGAAGCTCGCAAGGCGAGTTCGCAGTGCCCCCCCTCAATTCCCGGTGCTTAAACACCGTGGTCGTGACATCCTGGACGACCAGGGGAGGGCGGAGGCATTTGCGGACTCTCTTGAAGAGATCCATAGGCAGGTCCCTGATTCCCTGCCATTGCACAGGGAAATCACGGAGCGAGTCCACTTATTCGGCGACCGGACTTACCCGATCCCGCCGACGGTGATGCAGAAGCTGAGAGTAACTCCCAGTGAGTTGTCCAAAGTCCTGAGCCGCTTACCGAAGAACAAGGCTCCGGGAATTGATAACATTCCCTACCTACTCCTCAAAAACCTCCCGAAAAAGACCGTTATACAATTAATGCATATCGTGAATGCCATAATTCGCTTGCAGTACTTTCCTTCCCCCTGGAAAGTTGCGAGGATTGTGCTGTTCCCGAAACCGGGAAAGGATCCGACATTAACCTCATCATATAGGCCGATATCCCTATTGAGTACCCTGGGAAAAGTAACCGAGAAGCTCTTGATATCGAGACTCAGCGGGGCTGCCGAGAAGCTTGATATTCTCCCGAGGGAGCAGTTCGGCTTTCGCAGCGGGCACAGCACGTGCATGCTGGCTGCGAAAGTCGTTCAAGCAATTTACGATAGCTTCAACAAAAGGCATTGCACTGCCCTGCTATTGCTCGATATTGAGAGGGCGTTCGACAGGGTGTGGCACGCCGGCCTGCTACATAAACTCTATGTAGAGTTTGAGTATCCACTTCATTTAGCAGCGCTGGTCGTGTCATACCTTGCCGCACGCTTCTTCTCGGTGAAAGTGGGTAATGCCACTTCGACCATGAGGCCAATCCAGTGCGGTGTCCCGCAGGGAACAGTGCTCTCCCCGCAACTTTTTAATTATTACATATCCGATTTTCCGTCTCACCCGAACGCGTCAGCAGCGTTCTATGCTGACGATACCATCCTATACTCTGACGCCCCTCATGCGCAGTCTGCCGTTGACTACTTGAGTCGGTACATGGAGGTGATCCTCCATTACTACGAAAAATGGAAAATTAGATTAAATGCAGGTAAAACAGAGCTTGGCATTTTCTCTAGAAAGATATCTCCTCAAATTGTACAGCCTCTAAGAATACATGATACCGAAATCGCGGCCAAAGACTCTGTTAAATATCTGGGAATTGTGCTCGACAGGGGACTTAGGTTCAGGAAGCACATTAGCTACATTAAAAGTAAAAATGCAATCATTCACAAACAACTGGGAACACTGATAAGACGCGGATCGGTCCTTAGCCCTGGAAATAAATTAGTATTGTATAAAGCGATCACCAGGCCAACCCTCTTATACGGAGCCCCTGTATGGTGATCCGTAGCAGAGGGACACCTGAAAGCAGTGCAAGTTGCAGAACAAGCACCTGAGGGCTGTCTTTTCGGCGGGCATGTACACTAAAATTCGGGACCTGCATGACTGGGCTGACATCGAGTATGTCAAGGAACATATCGACCGTCTAGCGTGCAGGTTCTGTGATCTGGGAATACATGGCTCGCCGGTAACGGCACGATTGGCCGATTTGCGTTTTAGTCAGGAACGTCGTCCTTCCCACGGGCTGATTCATAGAAAAACTACTCTATATTTTCTAGAGCATAGGCCTCCTTAAAAGCAGCACAAACCATAAACCATTTCCTCATTAGAAATATCATTGTAAATATGTAAATATTAGAATAACTAGAAAGATTATATCCTGTAAATAACTAGAAACAGTCTTTTTAAACATATAAAATGTCCTGAGGGATGAACAATTCCCCCCCTCTCCTCTGGGCGCAAAACACCCTCATACATAAACCAGATATCAGGAGCACAGAAGTGCGCCTGAGATAATGGCGAAACCGAGGTAGTTTGGGTTAGTGTGGCTGACTCCTCCCACAAAGTACAGGTGGGAGGAGCCAGCTAGATATACTCGACGTACGAAGACCGCACCGTACACAAAACAGGCAACCGGCTCAAGTTGTCATTCAACGCACGCAATGGCTCCTGCGTTCCTTGTACCCTGCAAGCGAATTATGGACCACGATGCCCTTATGCCCGGACATAATTCCTCCTGCACCGGGGATTTGCTTCATAAGCAACTCCCATTATTTGTATATATTGTACATATTGTACATTATGTAAATAGGTGTGAATGATAGAGAGTGAATGAGCGTGTGTACATAACGAGAAGTGGAGTTTTTAATTTATCTTTTCTCCACAATTAACAATCAGCAAAACACAACACTGAAAATCTGTATACCTTCTACAAGCATTGCGCGATACACTGGTAGCTATGTTGATGGGATTTGATCCCAGGGAACGTTACTATTTTATGATTGGTCACAAAAAGTAGGTTTAAGGGCCTTACAACAGCCCCCCTCGGTTAGAGGGATGTTTTATGCGTAAGTCTGTGCGGCTTGGCGATGCTTCACTGAGGGATCGGAGCGAAACGTATAAGATTATGCATATAAATCATTTACTACCTACTAAGTAGGACATATTATGTACTAATGAAATATAATAAAGATTTGGTTGATGATGATGACCTGCAACATAGCCCGAATTTTTCTCAAAGCAATAAGCGCACCAGGCAGACTTGGTACCCACCCGTCTGCCTAGAATGAAACTGAAAAATACTCCAGAAAAATGAAAATCTTTATTTATTTATTTAGTAAGCATCAACAGTAATTACAACCAATAGCAGATACTTGTAACTATGCTAAGCTAAATAGGCATATTATACAGATTCATACAAAAAAAAATGCTAAATATCCGTAATTTATTATCAATGCGTTTTGTAAATTGCCTAACACTGACTAAACCCACATCTATATCTCTTGCAATTTTATTATAATAATCACAAATGCGGGAAATGGGAGAATTTCTATATAACTGTTTTTGGAAAATCCAAATATAATACCGTTTTACTACCAGTATTTATATTATTAGCAGCAAATGGATGCTCTGCCAGAATGTTAAAATTTTAAACAAAGTGAGTACCCATGCTTTTATTCTTCTTTTTTCTAATGATAAACTATTAAATACAGCAGTCTCTCGTGATCATATCCCTGTACCGGATAGTAGGCGAACCTTTTAAAAAACATTGTATTTTAAAAATTTTCTCTGGACCCTCTCTATGGATTTAGACCAAATAATGTAGTAAGGAGACCAAGTTACACTGTCATACTCAAGCTTAGGCAGGGAAAAACGATAATAATAATAATAATCTTAATAATAATGCTGAGAGGATGAATATAATAATAATAATAATAATAATTATTATTATTATTATTAAATAATAATAATAATTATCATAACTATCGAATGGCTTAAGGCAGCGTCACATTTAAAATACTAAGCAGACTTTACAGTGAAACCCATTGCCCTTTGCACAACATTAAAATTCGTACCGTCCTCATAAATCTATCTGAGGACGCTTCCTCCAAGACGTTCTCATTAAATAATATAGTCCTACTACACAATATTCCCTTCCAGAGAAAATGTCAGCAGAACGAGTTCTGACATTCAAGTCGTTAGAAACCGACTTCTCAACCATTCTTCGTCAAAATCTCTAAAAATAATTCCAAGACATCTGTAACCGATAATGTCTTAGAATATTTCACCACTTCACATATTCCTTTGATCGGCACTATGAATAGAGGTCCCAAATTTTATCCTTGGGGAATTTCGGATGCACTCATACATATTAGATTTAGTGTAAAGACTCAACCAAGGGGTGCTATGAGTGCTCCTTGAGTTACTAGTTGAGTCTGGTTCGTTCATCCGAGGCCCAAATAATAGACTTGAGTTTACTTAACTCTATGTTTTGATGGTATAACGAACAGTCTTACAATATTGATATATATGATGTTAATGATCAATGCTGATACCTAGTTATGTTACATTACCAAATATGAACTCTAATCAGGTCAGCGTGTTTTGCCATCGTGTGCAATAGTATGTAGTTTATAAAATATGATTATAATATTTAGCAATTACAATATCTTATCGATATACAGGGTATATACTTATACCGTTACATTGGCCCCCTTTATCTCTACGAACTGTCTTCTGTCTGATAATTATGATATTATTAAACATACTAACTTTTCTAAAGGCGACTCAGTTCTTATATTACAGATACATTTAGGCTAAATGTAATAAAAAGAAGTCACAAATTTAATGAACATGTTGATGAAGTATGTAAGGTTTTTTAGAATTACAACACTTTCATTTTCAGGCATTTGTTGTGTGAATAAATCGATTATATTAGCTAAACGAGATGGAGTGATAAATATATGGATGCAGAAAAATAATGATTATTTTTCTTTAAATCTGGAAGAAAGAGGGTCACTGGATGTCATGGTTTCTAACAGGAATAAGGAAAATATTGTAGGCACTGGTGGGGAAATTAATGACTATAAACTTTGGGACATTGAAACCAAACAGTGCATTTTCAAAGCTAAGTCGGTGAGTGATTTCTTGTTTAATCTTATTTATTTTTATATAGAGAAATGGATCCGTTCTATGGACACTTAGTAGGAAAGGAACTGAAATATGGGTTATGTGTTTTTAACAATAATCCAGTTTTAGTTGCTTGCCTACTTCTGGCACGCCAAGGAAGAAATTCTTCATTTGAATTTGGTTGCAGTGATTTTTATTTATTACTCTGCAGATCGACATTCGTCGCTATGATTCTGTAAGTTTTTTTATTGTAATTGGAACTCTTAAGTTCTAATGTCAAATAAGAGTATCTTCAACTTGAGTTAATTGTATAATTGTAAATCGTAATAATAGTTTTGAACCTTTAGCGTTTTATGTTTTGATTTTTTTTTTGGGTAGGTTTTAGTGCATATAGAAATAAATTTTTTCAGACTTTTTGAGCCTTGATAGATGATTAGAGGAGAAAAACTATGAATTATAATGCTACACTTTCATGTGAAGATGTCAATGAATACTATTAATTGTATTGTGGCTGCAAAGTTGTCTGAATGTATTGCAAGCTCGTTGCTCTTGAATTCATGATAAATTATTACGTCAACGATACTTTTTACTTTGTTCCCACAAATACAGATGAGTTGAGGACAATATATATATACATCAAAAATTATTCTGGCTGGGAAAAAACATCAATAAAGGTTTTCGAACAGCTTCCTGACCGTGCCCTATGTATTACCTGAAACCATAAATATTTCTTTTATTGCTGGATTGTTCCCAAGTAGTCTGAAATTTGTTGTCGTGTTTCCATTTGATAAAGGGTCAGATCGTAGCGATCCTGGTAACTTTCGGCCCATGTCTTTGCTGCCGCGTCTGCCAAAAATTGTCAACCACTTGTTAAAAAATGGTTATATCCATTTTTAGTTTTGAACAAGAACGAAATCATTTGGATTATTTCGTTTCTTAAAAATCTTTTAATTTTGCAGAAAAAGTTTTTTTTATACTTACTGCTGAAATTCAATTTTCTAAATTAATTGATTCAAATGATAAACGAGTCGAGGACATTTAACAGCCGCACGTAAAGCTTTAATTTATTCCTATGTTTGCGAAATAAGCCATTGATAAAACCAAAGTTTATTTGCAGCAATTAATTCCTGATTAATTCCCATATAGCAATAATTATTTAACTAATTTTTCTTGAATTCCTTCAAATAAATAAGTATTTCTATACAATTTTTATAACATATTTTTTCTACAATGGTGATGGGTGCGGAAAGTGGCACTTTTCCGCACGCAAATTCCACACTGTTCAGAGTGTGGAAAGTATTTGCGTGCCAAAAGAGAACACATCTGCTTTATACCTCCCAATTAAAAATTTGATTAACCTATAATAACAGAAAACATTTTAATAAAATATATAAACGATAACAAATAACGTGATTGTTAATGTACAGGGTTATTCATTATATTTTGACACCCACCTGCAGCCGTAATTACAGGTAATACAAAAAAAACTTGAAATCAAAAGTTGTGTGGTTTTTATATATTATCTTTTAGAAATGTCAAAAGAAAAAAATTGTCTGTCAAGTGTCAAAAAACCGCATAACCTTAATTTGTTTAAATGGAACACCCTGTATATTATTGCATATTTGGATTGTGCAAAAAAGTCTAGACATTGTTCATGAATAATGTCCTATACCTATCTCTAACTGTTTTTGAAATATCGACAGTTGAAAATTGACCATTTACCAAGTTTGACAGCTTGGAAAACCTAAACGGCTGAAGATAGAATAAAGTTTGCACTTTCCTATATTGGTTTTTCATAAGCTATCGTATGACACTAACTTTTTATTTAACCAGAGGTTAAACTTATCCGGATTTTTTAACCTCTGGTTAAATCTAAAGTTAGTGTCATACCATAGCTTATGAAAAACCAATATAGGAAAGTGCAAACCGTTTTGTTCTATCTTTAGCCGTTTAGATTTTACAAGCTGTCAAACTTGGTAAATGGTCGATTTTCATCTGTCAATATTTCAAAAACCGTTAGAGATAGGTATAGGACGTTATTCATGAAATATGTCTAGACTTTTTCGTACAATCCAAATATGTAATAATATACAGGGTGTTCCATTAAAAAAATTAAGGTTATGCGGTTTTTTGACATTTGACAGGCAATTTTTTTCTTTTGAGATTCCTAAAAGATAATATATTAAAAACCATACGACTTTTGAATTAAGTATTTTTTTGTATACCTGTAATTACGGCTGCAGGTGGGTGTCAAAATATAATGAATAACCCTGTACATAATTACGTATTATTCAAAAGTTTTATATTAAAAATAAAGTGGTTTGCATTTTGAAAGGTCCGCTGTAGATGACAAACTGGGGCCCCTTCTTTCTTTATTATTATCTTCCATCAAAGAACTTTAACATTATACCTATTAGTATTTTGCATCGAGCTGCTTGCTTTTCTGATAATACCAAGATTTTATTTGATGATTTTTGTTTTCAATCGATTCCTCTATGTAACGGCGCCTTTCAACATTAGACTGGACTGTGGCCTAGACAGATCGGTTGGTCAAGGGAGATTGCACCATTGGCCTAAGTGCTGTGGCCTTTGGCCTTTCCTCTGTTTTTTCTAGATTCGAGAAGAGATTACAAAAAGGATGAATGTTGTTAAGTACCAATGATGTTAATATAACCGAACAATGGTATTAGGCTGGTTGTACTATTTACTGGGGCTTTTAAGAGACTCTCTTATTAAAAAAGTACTTAAAAAACTGACAGAATTTCTGTAAATTCGCTCTATTGATTCATTCAAAGACATAAACCGATACTTTTACAGCAAAATTGAAAATAAACTCTAATACTAAATATCACATACTACAGGAGAAAGACGAGTTTTAAAATACATTAATAGTTCAGTATTTGTAACATTTCTTTTAAAGCTTCTCCATTAATTGAATAGGTGAAATCAATCAAAAGGTAATACATTACATTTTGCGATATTAAGATACAGGTGGTTTACGGAGGATCATTCATCATCATGTATGCGATCCAAGTCAATCTGTTGTGCGGCGCGGTCATCCAAAGCCTCCCTGTTCTGAATAATTTCAAGTGATCAGCTGATATTTGTCAAGATAAGTCATTGATGAATACAGTAGACAAGTAACGATCCAAATGACTTCCTTGAAGTACTGACAGATGTAACTAAGAATGCCCTGTAAAGTAAATTGCTCTACTTGCACATACTCTGTTTCCACCAAGGCAGATAGGTTTTCAGTCGTGATAACATACTGTTACTTACGTCCATTTCCCAAGTTTATTCGAAAGAAGACTATGACTTTCAATGTCGAAGGTTTTGGAAGGGAGTAAATATTGTCACACAATGTTTTTATACCGTGACGCCACGCCTTGAGTGACGTGCAGGAGAGTAGCTCAGATCCGGAATCGCTCTACGTCAAGTGAGAAGAGATGATAAAGAAAGCACTTCGGATAAACAATAACAACGTATAAAATTTGCACTTGAACTTCACTGATTTTTACTTTGAAAATTATATTTTAATAAATACTGAGAGAAGACGACCCCTGAGTCCGCGGGCAATATGCTCGAGCAAGACGTCTCAGGATTAGGTGACACACAAAGTCTAATGAACTGAAGGTTCGCTAGCGTATTTATATCATAAAATCTGCGGAGCGTTGCATGTTTAAGGTTGATAATCGCTCGCGTTGCCTGCTCGAGTTGTTTATAGTTTGCATTTTATGTTTATATAATAATTTCCAAGTTCAAGTTCAAACTTAGGACAGGGTGATATTTATTTAGTAGTTTATGGATTTTAGT
>JAEQML010082710.1:0-10720 GCA_016904865.1 Pissodes strobi | reverse complement strand
CAGCCGTTGTTGACCCTCGAAACGCATGCAATTGCATGCGTTTCGAGGGTCAACAACGGCTGGGCGAACTATAACAATTGTGGAAAACAGACGACAACATAAAATAAGTGGCTTAAACTCAGCAGAAGAACGTCAACGAAATGCACAACTTAGAGCAATGACACACACAGCGGTTCTTGCCGAATCGGTTGCCGAGTCGGCCATTTAGCACGGCCATGACACACACAGCTGTTTTTGCGGCGCATGCATCAGATGACGTGCCGAGGCGGCTAACAAGCAGCGACTCGTCAATCACCGCCGTGTGTGTTTTTCCCCATTTGCAAAGTATATTATACGCGCCGAGTCGACGTCCGACTCGCCAGCCGATTCGGCAAAAACCGCTGTGTGTGTCATGGCTCTTAGTCGTCAAATACAAAAAGGATGCAGGACAGACAAGAACAATTATATTCAGGAGATTTGCAGAGAAGCACAGATACATTCAGATGGCAACAATACCAAAGATCTATTCAGACTTGTCCGAAGGATTAACAAACAGTTTGCACCACGCACGTGGGCAATTCAAAATGAGGCAGGGGAAAAGATCACAGATATCAGAGAGATACTAGACGTTTGGAAGATTTACTGTGAGAACCTGTATAAAGACAAAACCACAGAAGCAAACCTTGACAACCAAAGATGAAGTCAGAAACGCCATAAAAAGACTCAAATCTGAAAAAGCACCCGGCATCGATCGGATATCGGCAGAAATAATTAAGGCAATGGGTGAGAGCGGTGTGAATGTTATGCACACAATCTGTCAGGATATCTGGGAAACTGGATGTTGGCCTTACTACTGGGCTACTTACTCGTTAATCCCACTTGATAAGAAAGGATCTAAAGAAAAGTGTGACAATTACAGATTAATAGCTCTGTTGTCACACGCCAGCAAAGTCCTTCTCACTATAATTAATGAACGGCTGAAAGCTTTTCTACAGTGGCAAGTTCCTCCAGAACAAGCAGGCTTTGTGAAAGGTAGAGGGACCCGCGAACACATACTCAATATTCGGCAAATTATTGAGAAAAGTCGGGAGTTTAACAAACCCTTATACATGTGCTTCGTGGACTATCGCAAAGCATTCGATAGCTTAAAATGGGACAAATTATGGACTATACTATATGACATGGAAACCCCACAACACCTGATATTCCTCAAAGCCAAACTATATACATCTAATGAAGCCGTGGTACATGTTGGGAACTTTTTATCGGACAGATTCACAATACAAAAAGGCGTCAGGCAGGGATGTATCTTGTCACCCTTGTTGTTTAATGTGTACGGGGAATATATAATGCGTAGGACACTGGAAGACTGGACCGGTGGAGTCTCTATTGGCGGATCCAAATATAACAATCTCCGATACGCGGATGACACCGTCCTACTAGCTAATGATCCAGAGGAACTAAATACCCTGATTAGGAGACTTGAAACACAAAGCAGAGAATATGGTCTAGATATCAACCATGAAAAAACAAAAATCATTATTGTAGATAGGGAAAATAATAATAGACCAGATATAACAAAAGTAGGACGGTGCCAAGTGGTAAGCTCAGTTCGTTTAGCTGGGTGTACTAATAACAAATGAAGGAGGCTTCACACAAGAGATAAAACGCAGAACAGAAATAGCAACCGGAGCAATGAAAAGCCTGGAAAAAACCTGGAAGGACAGTGCTATCACGCTAAACACCAAAAAAAATAGTTGAAACTCTAATATTCCCAATATTTCCTTACGGAGCGGAATCGTGGACCATGAAAGCACAAGACCATAGAAAAATAGTTGCATTCGAGATGCACTGCTGGAGAAGAATACTTCGAATCCCATGGACGGCAAGAAGGACGAACGAGTCTGTCCTTAGGGAAATTGTGGAACCGCGGCGACTATCCCAAATAGTGAACACCAAGCTACTAACATACTTCGGCCACGTTACAAGACGCAATAATGATGATTTAGAGCGGTTGGTTGTCTATGGCAAGGTGGAAGGGACTAGACCGAGAGGTCGTTCCCCGAGAAGATGGCCTGACCAAATAAAAGAATGCACTGGAACAAGTTTTAGAGAAGCTACTCGCAATGCAGTGAATAAGTGGAGAGAAGTAGTAAGGAAAGCTGCAACACTACATTAGAATCGTCTATGTGATTGATCATTACCCGTCTGTCAAAAAAGAAAGAAGAAGACTTACAACTTAAATGTATACCTATACGGTGGTGCAAAACTATGAATTTGGCACCTGGTTTTTTTCAAATCTACATATTTAAATGATAAAATTAGTATTTTTTTTAAATCATAATAAACGTAATTTTCTTCTTTGATGTTATCAATGTTATGATAATATATACAAATAATCAGGAAACCCCGTCATTTCCTGCAATAAACTTCTCAACCAAAAAGGCATGTTCTTAACAAGTAGTAGTTGAATCCCGAAGTATTTTTAACAAAGTTAAATAGAATTTGGAATTTTATTCGGAAAACGTACGCTACCAATTTTTGTCTTTTCTAGTGATGTTTTGATTTCCCTGCATTTTCCATACTTGTGGCAACCCTGTATAAGGGACTGCGCAATGTCGGACACAGCATTGTTCCGAAGTAAGATTATGCGCAGCAGCTTGAAATCTTTTTTCTAAATGAATATAAGGAACAAGGAATTTGCTTTGCAGAATTCACCGGGAGCTACATTTTATAAGAATGTTCCTAATTACCCATGAGATCAATAGCAAAATAATTACTGAGAAATTTCAAGCTGGGGACTTATTTGAAAACCAGATATTTCTCACAGTAGTTTCCCTACTGCCCTGAAAACAATAAGAGACACCCTAGAACCTATAGAGCTATGAAAATACTGTCTTTAAAATAAAATCCATTTTGAAGTGCGGTAAAAACCAATCATAAAAATAGAGTTTAGAAGAAAACCAACAAAAAACCTTTCCTTTCTATGCACAATTGAAGGGTTTTTGGAATTGGCCTTTAGATGGTAGCGGGTGTACAGTGCTGATAAACCAAAATATCTATAACGCCAAAAACAATAACAAACCCAACGTCTTAGCATTATTTTAAAACACTTCTTAGCCACGAAACTTGATTTAAATATTCTTCAGATTCAGAACTTTAATGATTCAAATGGTCTAGTCATATATATACCTACTAATCTACCTACAGAGTAGCAAATTTTAACTTACGTATTCTTCTGGATAATACATAGGAATATCTACATCATTGTAAGCCATCTTTAAGATACTGAGTTATTATAAATTTTTGCCCCGAAATCTGAGAAAATTAGACGTAATTTTTCTAGCTGCCAAAATTCATATTTCACTGACATGTGTCATAGCGATTAATCAATAAAGGTACAGGGTTGATAGTTTAGTAATATATTAAACAACTATTAAATTAACTGTATGGTTAGCCGCCTCTCCAGTACCAGCCAGTGGGCATATCACCGATATCCGCGCCCATAATATGTAAACTGGGCCAGGAAAAATATTACTAGAAAAAGACAGTTATTAATAAAATCACGTCACTCATTCAGACAAAATAAAGCGACTGTGAGACCAATAGAAAAACCATTAGAAGGTCCCATATATTTTCACTGGGATTGATATCTGGACTCCCCGGAGGCCTAAGCAGGATTTGATTATCGTACTGGCCCATGCATCCTGATACTCTCAGTGAAATATGTTGGACAATTATTACGTTGGTTAAAAATATCCTGCATATAAAAGAATATTAACATTATGAATTTGCCTAAGATGTTTTAATCCAATTACCTGTAATAGCGCTTGTCCGCCCCCAAACCCCAAACATTCTGTAGTTAAGGCTACACGACAGAAGCAAAAACTTGAACAAAACGATATTAAAAACTAAACACAATTTTTAACAAAGTTTTGAGGCGCCGCCGCTGCGCCGGGCATACTAAGCGAACGCTCAACCAGAGACGCTCAACCACTGAGCTAAGCCGGCCAGGGAGATACGTTTGTAAAAAGTAACTATAGGACACAGACCAACATAATACATGTTTATTGTAATAGTTGATTATTATGTTTATAATTTGGCAGTTAGGTTAGGTTGATTATTCGAATTAATATATTAGAGAGCTAGAGACAGACAAGATGCCTTGTATCTCTTGTTAAGTGTCAAAACTCGAAATGGCCAAAGATTTAAATTCAACTAGCTCACTATGTATAAAACGCATTATCGTTTGAAAAGTGGCCCCTTGTATGGGTTTTGGCGGAGATTTTCGTCAAACGATTGACGAGAAAGGAAAATTATTTTTTTTTTAAGCTATAAATAGATGTTTTTTACAGTTTTCCTCAAAAGTCCCGTTTCACGGCATTTCTGAAAACTGAAAGATTTCGACTTTTTCTCTTAGAAATTCCCTATCGAACTGTCGTCTCGATTTTTCGATCCTCGTGATTTTTTCGGAGCTAGACCCACCCAAAATGACCCCTTTTTCAAAAATATACACATCACTTTCAATACGGTTCGGAAGACCGTCCGAAAGAACCCATACTAATAATTCAGCTAACCCAAACTAATATTTCAGCTAATGCGTTTAACAGGTTTTTTTTTTGCAAACATGGCCGAAGATATTTTATATCACATCTCACAGGCCTCTGTAGAATGTAGAACCTCAACCGTACACCCTAATCGCAACCATTTGCTGCTGATGGTTTTTGCCCTCTCTAAAATCAAACTAATAGATGAATAAATTAAAGTTAAAAAGTGGCAAGGATATATCAGTTATTCTTTAAAAAAAAACAAAATATTTTGATTTTACCACTAACATATCTAATAAATTCGTGCATAAGGTAAGGTCCAACTATTTTGATTGAATTTTAGAAATTCGAGCGAGAAAATCCCTGCCACGTAAGCCACCAGTCTGGACCCATTATACGCCCACCTATTCAGCCCGGTGGCACGCCCTCCCTGGCGCAGGTACACAGCTTCCTTGACACCGAAGTGCACCCCTCTTATTCCAGCCGACGTTGGACAGTCAGCAAGAACATGAGTGGACGATACCTCGTTCTACCATCACCACATGCATTCCGGAACTTCCAGGTACCGCAGCAGGTGCACATGCTTGTTCAAGCGACAGTGCCCCATGAGGAGCCCTGCCACAAGTCTCATGCCCCCCACTTCAAGGCTAGGAAGGCCTTCGCCCTACAAGACACCGGGTCTCTCAAGAGTTACCCAGCCTGTCGCCTCATTCCTGGCCGGCACATTCATTACGGCGGGCCTCCTGCAAGACATACCTATTATAGGCTCATGTCCCATTGGACGCACTGCGGAGCCTTGTCATGCCAGATGATCAACCTCTTCGTGTCCCGGAACCCAACAAGACTGACTCTATTATGTCCGGGCAAGGTACCGCAAGACGTCCCTACACTCAGGCACCAGCGCAGAATGAACGCCCTTATACTTAAGCGGCGACAGAGCAAATGTAGATATCCTTCCCTCTGAAGGCTATTCACAGGTTTTAATATCCATATTAGAAGATCTCATACACCTAACTCTACCTGGAAGATGGTTTCATAAGTCCCAAGGGCAAAAGCAAGTCTCGTTCCTACAGTTTCTTCATAGACACCCGCTCCAGCACCACTATCCGTTTTGGAGCCGTCGTCTACGTACCAGATGAGTTCATTAATCGGAAGTGGACTGCGATCCGCCCCACAACCACGCATCGCTATTGGGTAAGTGAAATCTGAGGGGTTTATTTGATCTGATGGAGGCACGTATGATGTCCGTCCATATTAAGAGTTTCGGGCATTCATCAGCCGCCCTTTCCAGACTTTGATGTGTCCCCTCGGGCTCTTATCGTCCCTTACGTGACCGAGACCTTTCAGTCTTTATGCAGACCTCAACGCCTCATACTTAAGGAATGTGTGACGGAGCGGCAAACCAGTAAATCTCTCAAGCTCCGGTGGGTGCCGTCCTCACAGGACCTGTAATTCTCATGAAGGCCAGTCTCTCAACTTTGTCTAAGCCCTAGCCATCCATGGACGCTTGCGTACCAGTCCACCATACGATGGCCCCATAGGTAATAACACAATATCCAAACTGGTAGAGTTGTTGCAAGACATTAATCGAGCTATGTAGCGAAAACAAAGTGACTCTAGCTTGGGTTCTGGGGCACGAAGGTCACAGAGGCAACAAAGGAGTCAAACAGGAGGCTCGTCGGAGTCTGCTGGTGAAACCTTTTGTGGGACGGCCAGGTGTATTATTAAAGCATCCGTTATGAAATGTGTAGCAACAGTCTCAAGAATGTCCAATCAGGACAGAGACAAGCTAAGGAATTCATTACAAGTTTCTCAGCAAAGCTTCCAGGTGACTTACGCAATAGAAAGGCTCAAACCCAAACTGGTCGAGTTGCTCCAAGACATTAAGCGAGCTATGCAGTGAAAACAAAGTGGCTCTTGGGTTGGCTTCTTCGGTTCTGGGGCACGAAGGTCACATAGGCAACAAAGGAGTCAAAGAGCAGGCTCGTCCGAGTCTGGTGAAACCTTTTGCGGGGTGGCCAGGTGTATTATTAAGGCATCAGTTATGAAATGGGTAGCAACAGTCTCAGAAATGGTGGAATGTCCAATCAGGACATAGACAGGCTATAAGGAATTAATTAAGAGTTCCTCAGCAAAGCGTCCAGTACGCCACAATAGAAAGGTTGTCAGAATGATGGTAGGTTTATTGGCCGGCCATTGACGACTGAAAGACACTTAAGTCTGATGAGTCAGGCAGATGAAACCCTATGAGGAAAGCTACAACCCACGTTCTATGCCATACTGAGGGTATCGTGAGAACGCAACGCAACAAAGGAGCTCTAGCACCAAAAAGAGGAGAGCTACAACCCACGTTCTATGCCATTCTGAGGGTATCGTGAGAACGCAACGCAACAAAGGAGCTCTAGCTTGGGGGGTGCTGCGGCACGAAGGTCACATAGGCAACAAAGGAGTCAAAGAGCAGGCTCGTCGGAGTCTGGTGAAACCTTTTGTGGGGTGGCCAGTTGTATTAAGACATCCGTTATGAAATGGGTAGCAACAGTCTTAGGAATGGTGGAATGTCCAATAGGACAGATACAAGCTAAGGAATTCATTACAAGTTCTTCAGCAAAGCTTCGAGATGACTTAGAAAGCCACAATAGAAAGGCTGTCAGAATGATGGTATGGCCGACCACTGTCGACTGGAAAGACACTTAAGTCTGATGAGTCTGGCAGATGAAACCCTACGGAGGATCTACCAAGAAGAGGAAAGCTACAACCCACGTTCTATGCCATACTGAGGGTATCGCAAGACCGCATTTCAAACAAACGGCCGAAACCAAACTAGTACACTGAGAAGTCATTATCAAAGCTATAGAGTATAATCAGATACAACACTAGATTAGGTGCTCTAAAAACAGAGAGAGCCACAATAGATCTGGCAGGTTGCAGTGCTTACTCAGCCGTTCTGGAATACTCCCCAAAAAACATCTAATAAATTTACGCTAATGGCTTAGGATCGCTGCATAATAAAACATGTCTCATTGCGACGTGTACAGTGTTACAGAAATCCCGATTATTATAGTAAATCAACTTGCTAGGCCTTTAAAATGCACGGCAAAGCTGCCTTACCGGATCGCGTGTAATCATCTGGGATCCGTTCCTATTTTTGCGTTAGATATGAGCGCGGAATATTTGATCGAGAATAATATAGACATAACACTAGTACAAGAGACATACCTACGCCCACACACACAACTACACATACAAAATTACACAATTTATAGAAATGATAGACCGCACCGCGTGAGAAAGGGAACGGCCATTTTTTATAAAAAAAAAAACAGCATCACACATGACACTACGCACACCACAATGTGACATACTCGAGGTAACTATTATTAAAGTCAGTCTAACTAACGGCGATATAGTAATACACTCGATATACAGACCGCCAAGAAATAAACTTACACAAACAGAACTAGAAAAACTATTCGATTACACTTACCCGGTCTTAGCGGCCGGAGACTTCAACGCAAAACACAGGTCCTGGGGATGTAGAACCACGAACCCGAATGGTACTATATTATACAGGATCGCAGAAACACTATATTACACTATACTCGCTCCCACCGACCTAACACACTTCCACGCTGATACAGCCGACATACTAGACATCGCCATAACACAAAACTTACCACACAATATTGTGACAATTTGGAGGATTTATCTGCATCAGATCATTCTCCGATTGACATTAAAATAAACAATATACACGAAACCTCTCAAACACACACACACACAAGCATTCATTTAATGAGACACATTCAAAGAACACTTAATAGTCTAAGATCCGGTATTAGAAATTCATCTGTTATTTGACGATGACAAAAATTATATGTTAGATAATAAATATAGATTGATAAATCGCAAATGGGTTGCCTAGCTAAATCGCGTGCCGATGCCGTTATACGATAGAGCAAAGCTTAAACTGGGGCAAAGTTGAGCAATTTAGTGCCCAGTATTTTGACATTTGAGATATCTCGAGTACTTCCGGAAATATCCGCCAAAAAACCGAAATTTTCGATTTGTTTTAAATTTTTTATGACGTTATTTTTGAAAATATCAAAAAAATATTAACAGTTTCTAGAGTCACTTTTTAACGGTCTACCCTAAGATGTTGCCAGTTTTCTAAATCAGCGTTTCGATTTCTCAGAACCATCATCAAGCCAATTTTTTAAAATACGGACCTATAGTTTTTATTAACTTTTTTGCCCCAATTTAAACCTTGCTGTATCTTACCGTTTACGAGATCCCAATAGTGAGAAGCGAATTTGTTTCACCCTGTATAATATAAATTCTAATTAACTTTTTTGGAACACCTTCCCAGATTTGTGATTAAAAAAAAAACGAGCATTAGCTGAGAGAATGTGACTCAAGGAATTGGAGAAATATAGGTTTCTTACTTTCAGCACAACTATGAAGTTGCCAGGTATAAACAGGTGAGCAAGCGTTATTAATATACCCTCATCAGATATTTAATCGAATTTTTCATGAAATGAAAACTTATTTTATTCCCAGCCCAACAGTATTAGGTTGCCTTGGCAAAAGTGTCACATCCATGGTTGCCTAGATTTTAGGTTTTGACCGCGAGCGTGGGGGAACCAGAGAGGCAGGTGTGCGCCAGGCAGCTGCTGAGTGAAAGAGCGGAGGACATGCTCCTTACTCCGTGTGATATTCTTCCGTACACCATTTGGGAAAATACCGATCTTGGCGAAAAATTACATAGTTAATGTAATATATTAAATTGGCTTGATGATGGTTCTGAGAAATCGAAACGTTGATTAAGAAAACTGACATCTTAGAGTAGACCGTTAAAAAGTGCCTCTACAAAGTGTTAGTATTTTTTTGATATTTCCAAAAATAACGTCAGAAAAAATTAAAACAAAAAATCCAGTTTTGGTTTTTGCGGATATCTCCGGAAGTACTCGAGATATCTCAACCTCCAAAATGTCAAAATACTGGGCACTAAATTGCGCAACTGTGGCCCGTTTTAAACTCTGCTGTATCTTTTACCGTTTACGAGATCCCAATAGTGAGAAGCGAACTTGTTTCACCCTGTATAACAGCATCCGCACGCGATTTAGCTAGGCAACACATTTACGATTTATCAATCTATATATTATAATCTTTGTCATCGTCAAATAACAGATGAGGGTATATATTCTAATATCGGATCTTGCACTATAACAGAAAAATTACAAGCACTACCACACATAGACTCCAAGGCGGAGCTGGACAATCAAGTCGCAAGCTTCACCGAAGAGATACAAGCAGCACTAAACACAGCCAAGAAAATGGTACACACAAGACAAAACAATCCACATACACTACCAGAAAATATAAAACAAAACATAAGACAATGAAACAGATTGAAAAGACGAGCCAAACTAACAGGCACCGCACAACTCAACAGACAAGGAAATAGACTAACAAACACTATCAAAACAGACATAAAAACAAAAAAACAACAAATGGACGGAATACCTAACAACACTAAACACACAAAACAACTCTCTATGGAGAATAGCTAAAACCATGCAACACAAAGGCCGCGATATATCCGGCGATCCATGGCTTGAGGGGTATGGTATACTCCAGCGAAGAGAAGGCCGAGGGCTTCGCAGACTCGCTGGAGTCCCAGTACACCGTGGGGGATGGCGCGCAGGATATTGACCACGAAGCGGTCATAGAGAGATCTTACAGAACAATCAAGACAGAAATAAACGAGGACCCAGAAGGCGAAATACCACAAACAGACACAAACGAAATTGTGCAATTAATTGGACAATTATTAAACCCACGAAAGGCGCCAGGACTAGGCAACACACAAAACAAAGCACTCAAAAACCTACCAGACGTAGCGATACAGATACTAACGAACGTAATAAACAAAACACTACAACTAAAACACTTTCCAGCATGCTGGAATAAAGCCAAAGTTATACTCATACCAAAACCAAACAAGAACCTAACATTTCCACAACATTGGCGACCTATTAGTTTGCTCTCAACTCTGAGCAAGGTAACAGAACGCCTCATACCAAACCAAATTAACATACACATTACAGAATACAATCTAATCCCAAATGAAATGAACAATTTGGGTTTAGAAAAAATCACGGCACTGAGCTTCAGCTTGCCAGACTTGTGTACAT
>JAEQML010082709.1:0-10721 GCA_016904865.1 Pissodes strobi | reverse complement strand
TCAAGGGTATCAAACATATCATTGAAGGACGGGTCTAGTCAATGCTGGACAATGTTACAACTGCAGAAAAGTTTGCCGAACAATTTAATAAATCTTTTTCCCAACAACACGATTTTGAACCACCTACAATGCCAGCAAATTCAAGAATCAACAATTCTATAACATGCATAGACTTCACTAAGGAAAGGGTACTATATGCACTAAAGAAAATTAAACCGGATTCTAGTCCAGGGGCAGATGAAATACCTACTATATTCCTACAAAACTGCAGAGGATCTATTGGAAAGTTGATGGCAGAATTAATGCAGGAATGTATTGTTACTAGTAACCTTCCTGACCGATGGAAACTCTCAATAGTAACACCACTATATAAAAGAGGAGATCGCTTTAAACCTGAAAATTACCAACCAATAAGTATTATTTGTAATCCATTAAAATGTATAGAAAAAATTATAGTCCAAGAACTGACCGAATTCTTCATTAACAATAATGTGATACCTCCCTCCCAGCATGGGTTCCTACCAGGAAGATCTACCACTACTAACTTGCTCAACTGCCTTAATGGCTTTACCGGCAAAAATGACAACAAAGAACCTACCGAAATTATATATCTTGATTTCGAAAAAGCATTCGATAAAGTCCCACACAAGCTCATGTTAAAAAAACTTGAACACTATGGAGTGCGGGGACCACTTTTATCGCTTATAAGCAATGCATTGAAAGAACGATACTACCAAGTAAAGATGAATGGAGTAACCTCAAAATGACATTTAGTGGAGAGCGGAGTTATACAGGGCTCAGTTTGAACATCTTTATACTCAATTAAATTCACGTGAAAGGGCTTCGGCTATATTCTGTGATCTTACAAGAGAATTTGACTGTGTGGATCACAGAGTGTTGCTCATGAAGCTGGAGAGGTATATGGTGTCAGGGGAGTCGCCTTGGGGTGGTTTCGTTCATATTTATCTGACAGGAGTCAGGAGGTAATCTTTAACAATAATAACTCATCTGAACAACCTATAACTGTTGGGGTTCCACAAGGATCAATTTAAGGGCCCCTTTTGTTTTTGATCTTTATTAATGAAATAAAATGAAATGAAATTATATTACGAGTATTTGACACAAATCATTCCTCATGTCATAAAATATCATACAATGTAAATAATAAAATATTACACGCACAAACAAGATTAAAACTTATGAATTAAGAAAACATCTTGATAAGACTTGTTGACATCTACAAGTCCTAAGATTTAAAGTTGCCAATAATTACACATTTTTAACACATGCACACATTAAGATTCTTACACTAACAAACTCCAAAATGAATCAATACTACAATAAGACAGACTGGAAGGTAGAAGCCAAGAATACAAAACAAATTTTTGTTTGTCAGTTGAATTTTGAAAGAAAAACGGGTCCGGTGTAGTCTCAGAAAGTCAATCCTTTATCTCCTCCACGTCTAGTTGTATACCTTTTGACATCTTCCAATAAGGGGACATTTCACGGCTTTTGTGGATGATCAGACGGGGTATTATGGAGTGGCTCTGAGGTTGATGTACTTAAAAGAATGGCTAGAGGATGTCAAAAATGTGAACAAAAGTATTGCCCCTTTAATTGTTACGCTTTGAGGGTCATTTCTGAAAATCTTGGATTTGTGTTGGCCAAAAATGTATACTATTCTCTGGTACAGTCTCATCTCAGTTATGGAGTTTGCTTTTGGGGTTCTTGCAGTAACTATGTGTTTAACAGTGTTTTCATTTTACAAAAAAGAGCCCTTAGGATTTTATGTAGCGTTAGAAGAAGGGTGTCTTGTAAACCGCCTGTTTTTTTCATCACAAAATTTTAACTGTGTATTGTATTTTCATTTTAGAATGTGTTTGTCTCGTTTTAAAAAAAATATAATAGTGAATTGGACCAAGAAAGACATTACAATGCACGTTTACAGTACACTTGGATGCTTCAGTTACCCATTCCAAACTTTAGTCTGGTCAGGAACTCCTTTGTTTATAATGTGAAGAAAATGTTTAACCACCTACCCATACACCTAAGAGCCCTTTCAGACTATAAAAAATTTAGGTACAGAACAAAGGAGTTTTTGGCCACGAAAGCTTATTATTCTGTATAAGAATACTTTTCTGAATAGACTGTATCTTACTTTGTGTTACTTTGTTTTATTTTAGTTTTATTGTTATATATTTTTTTTATATGTTGATTTAACTATGATGTCTACCTACTTAGATTAAGCATGGCTTTGTCAATGACTAGTGATGCGATAATCGAATATTACCAACTGAATATTCCCATAAATTCTGTAATTTGCGGTAATCTTCGCTCACCCTCAAAGGAACATTCGTTTTTGGGTAACATATTATGGTTATATTACCGAGAACATTCCCGGTAATGTTACGAATACGTTCGTGATAGCTTCTATGTAAAATTTGTGTATTGTAAGTTGGTGTCCATGGTGACGAAACTTAGTTAACCAACTGGGACGCTATTCTGTTCTTGATTTTTGCTCGGGGCCTGGCCAGCCAGCGAAAATAGAATTGAACAAGAAGAAGCGTATGTGGAAGTGAACATTACCCACTGAATTATACATTGCAATAATTAGGGATGGGCATAACTGAATTATTTTGATAACTATAAATAATTGAATGATTATTTAAATAATATTTTAATAAATTCAGGTTAGTGATCGCAGCCGGTTAGGAAGGAGGTTCAGCAGCATCGTATTCGCTGTTGAGATTGCGGATTTTACGGAATCCATGAAAATACTGCGGTAAACGTTCAGCAAGATCTTGGCCAAACTCGTGGTGTGGCAATAAGATGGTATATAAATGTTTAAAAGGAGTTAATTTAAAAGCTAGGAAACCTGCAAGAGGTCCCAAATTTTTGCCCGAATATCGTGCGGGTACTGCGGGTAGAAGAAATTTCGTCGAAAATTGCCTTGTTTACGAATGAGTCAATATTTTGCTTTAAAATAGTGTATTGAAGAAGAAGTGTGTGGAGAAGGACTGATGAATGGTTTAATAAGAATTTAATAACAGAATGCAAAAGTTTTAACGGTGCTTCAGTTGGTGTGGAGAGATATTTCAATGAATGGAAAAACACCTCGCCATGTTATTCCGGTGAGGTAATCGATAACAGCCCAAATCTACATTGATATTTCACACCAGATGTCTTACCTCATGCAGAGTTAGCATGTTATGTTATTTAGGTTAAAATTGTGTTCACATCATACATATTATATAATAAATTGATACAAAATAATTCATTCTGGGTCACTTTTAAATATAAAATTGTGAAATTTTGGTTAATAGTATACTTCTGAACAAGGATAATAAACTACCTACCAAGTATAGTCTACATCTAAAAAAAAAAAGTTAATTTATTTATTTATTACTACACTGCCTAACAGGAAAACTTCCCAATTACAAAGCAGGAAAATATAAAAGCATAAAACATAAAAGAACTTAAAAATAACATAACAGTACACATTATAAAAATTCAGAGTTAACAAATAACAAACAAAAATAAAATAACATAGTACAAATAAATGTCATAAATAATTACATAAAACACAAGATCAAAATCATAATTGCACTATTGCACAACATAGTACAGCGTTATTAGGGAGTGGTAGTGAAAATGATGTTATGTGCTATTAGCGGAAAATGTACAGAAATGTCTGCGGATTTGTGGAATTGTGGTATTAAAGATATCAAATTCTTTGTTATGATTATTATAAGTTCTGCACATAACATGGAGTGGTGAAAAATTTAGTTTGTTTGTTCGAGCCCTTGGCAGAGAAAAGGTCAAATTTTGTCGTGATGATACGCGAGGGACTAGAAAACCAATTTTGTTTAACATATCAGAACAGTCGAACTGGTTATGTAGTAACTTAAACAGAAACACCTGAGAAAAATAACTTCTCCTGCGGGACAAGGACTGCATATCAAACATTTCTAGTAAAATCTCTTCCGGGTATCCCTGAGGAGGATATATGCCATGAGTTTTGAAGTATAGTAGTTTCAGGAATCTACGCTGAACTCTTTCAAGATCATCAACATGTGTATTATACTCGGGTGACCAAACTACAGAAGCATATTCTAATTTCGATCTGACAAAAGCAAAAAATAGTGTTTTAAGAGTATGGATGTTTCGAAATTCACGGCTCAACCTGGCAATAAATCCAAAGGTCTTGGTTGTTTCTGAAATTATAGATTCATAGTGTTTTGTGAATGATAACTTATTGTCAAAAGTGATGCCCAGATCACTAAAAGAATCAGGTCTATTTAAAATTGTTTGATTTATTGAGTAGTTGTACAGAAATGGATTTGTTTTTAAGGTGAACGATAACACCTCACACTTGTTGATGTTCAGAGAAAGTTTGTTTAGGGTACACCATTCGATCAAGGTATCTAAGTCTCTTTGGAGTTTTATACAGTCCTCAATCGAGTTTATGCGTAAGAGAAGTTTGAGATCATCTGCATACAGGAGTGCCATTGCTTTAAGTTTAAGACATACATCGTTTATGAAGATATCAAATAACAGTGGCCCAAGCACCGATCCTTGAGGCACTCCCGAGGATGAGGCATACTTATTGGATGTAATTCCATTCACAGAAACGTATTGAGTTCGGTTAGAGAGCCATGATTTTAAAAGTTTTAAAACACTGTCGGAAAAACCAAAAAGTTCAAGTTTAGTTATTAGAATTTGGTGATCTAACTTGTCAAACGCTTTAGATAGATCAGTGTATATGATATCTAATTGAGAAGAGCTATCTAGCGCTTCTGCAATAGTTTGGGTGGTTAAACCATGCTGTAGCGGGGAAATTCTATTTTTTACAAGATGGAAAATTCTTTTGTGAACAAGAATTTCAAGGCATTTTAAGAAATTGTTTACGATTGTGATGGGCCTGTAATTAGTGATATCTGTTTTGTCAGATTTTTTGTAAATCGGGCTGACCTTAGAGCATTTCCAGACATTAGGAATGGATTGAGTGGATAGACAGAGATTATAGAGATATGTGAGAGGTTTGGTGAGCACATGGGAACAATCTCTTAGTAGGAATGATGGTAAAAGATCGGGACCACTTGTCATTTTGTTCTTTGCGGTTTTTAAGGTTTCAATGACTTCATTCTCAGAAAAAGATTGGATATCGATGATTGGATATGTAATTTTTGAATTATCTGTGGGCATGCTTGTTAAATCACATTGAGGATTAAATGACTTATGGAAAAAGTCTGCAAATGCGTTAACAATTTGAGATGTATTAGTTACTTGAGTGTCATTGTAAACCATGGTGTCTGGTATTCGCGCAAAGGATGACCGTTTTGAATTAATGTAAGTCCACAGATTACTAGGGTCCTCGTTAATTTGTTGCTCTGTATGATCCATGTATTGTTTATGTGCAGTGTTAATATCTCTTTTTATTTTGGCCCGAAGAGTTGTGAATTCTTGGTATGTTACTGTATCCTTTTCCCTTTGATACCTTATGTGAAGCTTATTTTTCAGTCGAATATTCTCTTTAGTTTCATTGGTGTACCAGGGTGGATATTTAATCTTTGCTTTTGGAGTATATTTCGGTACCCAGTTGTTAATGATTGAGTAGAGGCGATCATAAAAAGCAGTGCATGCAGTATTTATGTCTGTGAGATTGAAAAGAGCCGACCAGTCAGTGTGTAATAAATCATGATATAGAGCATTGAAATTTGCTTTTTTAAAGTTATAAATTGGAATATTGTTGGCTTCACTACTGTTGTTAGCCATTTGGTTATTTCTTTTGTAGCGTATATTAATAAACAGTGGGGGGTGATGAGGCACTTCATTACTAATTAGGTCGATCGCCCTATGAACATAGCATTGAGACCCATTGTATAAGACAAGATCCAGTAATCGATTGTTTTGATTTCTTATATTGTTGAACTGGTTAAGTTCGAAAGTATTGAATATGTTAGTGAGGGTGGTTATTTTGCTGTTAAGACATGAGTTGTCATCAAGAAAGTTCGCATATTCTGTCACATTAAAATCTCCTAGAATTAAAATATCCTTGCCATAAAGGAATTTTTGAGAGATAAATAAATCATACACCGATTCAAGGTCCTCCGAAGAGCAGGGTGATGGTATGTACACCACAAATATATATAGATACTTGTTTAAAAATGATAATTTGGCTCCTACAATGTCAATGTGTTGAGGTACGAGTGGTTGACTATTGCTTAAATTTAAAGGGAATGATGTTATATTACGATTAATCGCCAAGAGGACCCCTCCCCCCCTCTGCATACCAGTGGCAAGCTGATCACGATCACTTCTGAAAACCTCAAAAAAATTAGTAGGCATAAACTCATTTGTTGATACAGAGGGGTCGAGCCAAGTTTCAGTAATAGCCAGAATGTCATAGTCACTTTGTGTTGATGAGTGAAGAATATCTATTAACTTTGTTCGAATGCCTCCAGTATTTTGATAGTAAATGTCCATCTTGTGGTGCTTTGGGAAGTCAAAAGAGTCATTAGTGTAAATTAATTGAGGACAAGTATCATTACAACATAATGTATTAGGAGCTGGAGCAGGAGTGGTAGGGGACAATTCGACATTACTAGTAACAACAATATGATTATTTCTAAGACTATTTAACTTATGATCTACCTGGCTATTTTCAACAAATTTAGTTTCTTCTATACTCGCCTTCTGTGGAATTGTCGGCTTCTCTGAAAATTTGATTCATTTGCCCAGCGCATTTCAGGATTTCTATTTAAAAATGAAGCAGGTTTATTTTTTGGAGTGTACTTTGCCACATAACAACCGTCGGGCCAGAAGTCTGATGACATATACTTCTCTACACTGTTCTCGGGGACTCCCAACTTAAAAGCAGCACTCCTGGGATGGTCAAATCTGGAAGGTTATTTTTCACATCTGTACAGATGACTGAATCTCGGATCTAATTCCTTTAGTATATCCTCTGGTTTTGTTTCTATATCTAGATTGGATAGATAAATCCACGATAGTTTAGCCAGTCTTTCACCTATGTTCGAATTCGCCACTCTGATATTTGAGCGATCAGGCCCGGTACAAATTATTCCAATTTTTGTATTATCGGTTTGATCCCTGTTTAGATGGACATTATTTTTATTGTTCAAATTTTGATTTTCTTGAACACAATACTCTGGCTTTTCTAGTGGAGTTCTAGAAGCCAACATATCTTCAAAAAACTTTAACTTGGAATTTATTTGCTCTAACTTTGACTCAAACTCTGATCTTATCTTTTGTAGATCAATGCTTCCCAATTGAATCTCTCCAGAGTTCTCCAAACGATTTGACATGATTCCTTCTAGTGGTCTGTTGCAATATAGTTTAATCATTTCGACATTAGTATCCTTTAGATTATTTACATCGCTTATAATTTTGTCAATTTTTTTCCAGGAATCGCGATTTTTATTTGATTCTTCCTGTTTATTGATGTCTGACCTTAGTGTGTTTAAATTTAGTTTTATATTTGCAATTTCCTGTTTTATTTCAGTACAGGTAGCAGACTGGTTAGTTTGAAGTTTAGTGCCAAGGTTGGCAAACTCATTTGATATGAAACCATGAAAATGGTCTTTTAGGGTAGAGGATTGGTTCTCTTGAAGTACGGTGCTAATGTTGGCAAATTCTTTGGATATAACATTATTTAGAGAGTCTTTTAGGGACTGGAAAGCGTTATTTATTACATTTCTGACATCGGCATCATTAGATTCTTCACTTTGGTGCCCTTTTACAGAGGTCACACATTCACTGCAAGCATACAGCATAACTCTTGATTTCATCTGGGTCACCTGAGCCTCCGATGTAGTAAACTGGGAGCACGGAAGACAATGAATGCCTTTACAAAAATCACAAATGATTCTGTACTTTACTTCCTTTTCAGTTAGTTGGATCTCACACTTTGAGCAGGACATATTGGATTTACTGATTTATGTATGTGATACACACTGTATGTATATGCAAATTTAATTTAAATTAAAAATTACTGTGTTTTCTATGTGAAACGCACTATAGATTTGTTTTTGCTGGTGATAAATTTGCTTTTAAATTTTTTGTTCCACTATGAATAGTATTTGCTTTAGTGCCAACATCAAAACCAAGGGCCACTAATCCGTATTTCCCGCTAAAATGGAGCACCAAAAATTCACTAGGACAACCCGAAGCACATACAGATCGTGTCAGGAAATTTTCACTATTTATTTCTCATTAGTATAACAGAAAATGAACAAAAACCAAGAGAGACAGAAAAACACATTCTCCTAAATTATGGTAAGTTCTCGTAATTTAACGAATATTACTGACCAAAAATAAATTACGGTAATTTTTACATCACTATCAATGACTACCCTGTATTCTGACAAATATAGCTAATTTTGACTTTGACTAACCTATAATAACAAAATAGTCATTTTATGCGAAGGACCTATACCACAAACAATTTGCGTAGCTATATTGATTGTGCCTATACTAAACAATTACCTGAAGCAAGCCTCAATCTAAAAAAAATATCAAAAAAATACCTTACAAAATCAATCATGCAGGAACCTACAACAACAATTTTGTTGGACATTTTGCTTTTAAGAGAAGTCTTATACCACAGATTGTTTGGTAAGCTGTGTCACTACTTCCAACAATTTAGTTTTTAAACCTGGTTTTTTTAGAACAAGGTATCACTAACTTTGAAGCTCTCCTCGATTATAATATTTATAATTCATGTATTTCTTTTTGCCAATATGATCATACTTTAAAAATTGAATGAGCAAAGTCACAACAAATAATCTTATCACTTGAATGATAAAGATAAAAGATAAACAATTTTTCCAGCGACATACGACATTCCAAGGTATTTTTGTTGTTCCTGGATAATTATCACTGAAATGATCATGGCAGTTAAATAGCCAGGCGGTCGAGGGATTAGTGGAGTCTGAGATCTCGTATAAACTGTGTTTATAGCTGTAGGACCGCATAGGGAACATAGATAATAAATATTTTTATTCTGTAAACCATTGTATTTTTGATTTAAAACGATTGGTTAAAAAACTATGGTTATAATCTAGTTTTAGACCTATGAAGTTAGTGGGAAATGTGAACGGTGAACATGGTAGCAACAATTTGCTGTAATTACTGTTGACGTGTTGACCAGTAACATTCATCCATAGTAGTAAACGTAAATGACAAAATCGTAACATCCATAAATAAATTCAATAAATGAATGTTAAAAACGCGGGAGGAAGATTCCTAGCACGTAGGCCACCAGCTGGGTCTATTATGGGCCCACTCACACAAGGCGCATTAACTGCCTTGCCACTCACATACCAATAATTCAGTTCGGTGGACCGACCTCGTTAGCGGATATAGCTTGCTCGCCTGAATCTTTTCCTATGTCCTATCACAGAATTAGTTCAGTGTGTCCTATGTACCCTGAAGAGAAAGAAATGGAAACTAACCAAGTGCTAACCCAATCTAACCCAAGACATTCCCAAAAACAAGATAAAAACAGTTTAGAAATATAACCTTAAAAAAAATTTTAAACACCGACGGGGTTTGAACTCGAGTCGCCGAAGTGAAGGCTAATCATGCAAACCCCTAGACCACCAGGGCACATACTAACGATTGGTTGCATCACGAAGACATGGCGCGCAGGCAGGAATGAAAATTACATTGTCTCATTATCCGCAAATTTCCGAATCTTCTACGATCCGTAGCAAGTCGTGCAAACGCCTGTGCAAGTGACAATGGCTGTGTCTAACGCAATTCAGCCATTGAAGCCGCTGCATGATTTTGACGTTAGACATCTAGGCTGCATGCAGCCGCTTTTTAAAGCGGCTGCATGCAGCCGCTTTTTAAAGCGGCTGCAAGAAAATCCAGCGAAATAATTTTCGCTGAATGCTGCCGACAGCGTTTCAGCGCTACCGAATTGTAAGTTATATACGGGTTTGTTGTTTGTTTTATTTTCGATTGTGATATTCTGCAAGCAAAATTGACCTGCCAAAAAAAGAGGAAGGTGGCAAGAGCTGATCCAGTGTGAAAAAACTGTTTTACGTTCTTCCCTGTGCTTTCAAGGTTTATGGATGTTGTTTTGTCCATTTCCATGCAAATTCCAATTACGTTGTGGTCGGCAGTGCTTGATAAATTAGATACTTCATGAGTTACGGAGTTATATAACTGAAGATGTATCTTTCGTAAATAATTCCAAAATAAAATCGTTCATACCAAGAAATTGGTCAATTATTATTTTGTTTTGTTTGTACACAGTACAAATAAATTATGACAGTCGGTCGGACACTCCGCTCCACCTCAAAAGCCGTCTAACAGAATCGAAAGCGCTGAATGCAGCGCTTTAAATTGTGTGCTTTATCGCTGAATTGCGTTAGATACAAGCAATGCCTTGAGAGGCACTCTGTCTGGCCACATGTCCTTCCTCTTCAGAGCCAGAAGGGCCGTCATCCTACAAGGCGCTCGGTCTCCCAAGAGCAGCCCAGCTTACCTCATTCCTGGAGTGATATCGCCATAGGTACTTGGCCTGCTCATCCATTGCGTTTATTCAGATGACGACTACCCCTACTGTAGAACACACTTATTACAGCTCAGGTCACCGAACATTAACAATTGACTAAAACGTTCACTCTAAGCCCCGCCACCAGCATTTTCCTCCTTGCCCCGTCGCAGAACCTGTTGAAATGTAGGTTAAC